>JABMDN010014440.1:0-14375 GCA_017165825.1 Hepsetus odoe
TATATATATATATATATAAAACATAACATCACAGTAAAGGAAAGATTAATAAATATAATATAACATGAATACCTAAGAATTTTCTCTGAAACATTCAAAGATGCATATGCCTCAAGAAAAAAAAAAAGTTGCAATATATGATATATGAATAATATATGAAACTTTATCTCTCAGGAAAGCAATCTTATTTAACTGATCCTCTCAAAAGTGTATCATTTAAATACAAGTCAGGTATTTACAATTGATGTTGTCATAAAGCAGCTTTATCCAAGCTCAAAGCACCCTAGTGAGCAAGGTGACAGTTGCAAGGAAAATCTCCCTAAAGCTGAAGGAAAAAAGCTAGGTGGAATCAAGACTACTAAAAAAAGAGAAAGGTATCCTTCTCTAGGCAACGCAGGACAGTAAAAAAGGAATGTAGAATATTTCTAAGGAGCTGTATAACAAGAAGCAGCTGTATAACAAGAAGTTAACTAATTTAACCGCTCATGAATAATACAGTCTGAAGTTAGCAACAGCAGGCCCTCTATAGGAATGGTTAAAGTCTACAATCTTCCGGCTGCTCCTGTTTGGAGTCACCACAGTAGATCAACCATTTAAATTTCTCCTGGTTCTCTGCATCATCTTCCTTCAAACCAACTGCCTGCATGTCCTCTCTCACCACATCAATAAACCCTTTTGTTCTTCCTCTTCTCCTCTTTCCTGGCAGCTAGAATCTCTTTCTCCCAATATAATCATTGTCTCCCCTCTGGACATGCCCAAACCAACACAACCTTGCTCCTCTAACTTTGTCTCCAAAATCCTGAGCTGTCCCTCTAAAATATTCATTTCTAATCCTGTCCATCCTCAACACACCCACCGAAAATCTCAGCATCTTTACCTCTGACACCTTCGGCTCTTATCGTCAGTGCCCTTGTCTCCAAGCCATATAGCATAGCTGGTCTCACTACCATCCTGTAAACCTTTCCTTGACTCTAGCTGGTACGCGTCTGTCACAAATGACTCCAGCCACTCTTCTCCACCCATTCCAACCTGCCTGCACTCTCGTCTTCACCTTCCTTCCACACTCCCCATTACGCTGAATTGTTGATCACAAGAATTTTAATTCCTTTACCTTTGTCACCTCTACTCCCTGCATCCTAACCACTCCACTTTCCTCCCTTGCATTTACACTCATGTATTCAATCTTTGTCCTACTCACTTTCATTCCTCTCCCCTCTAGAGCATATCTCCATCTCTCTAGGTTCTCCTCAAGCTGTTCCCTTCTCTCACAACAGATCACAATATCATCAAACATCATCGTCCACGGGGACTCCTGTCTAACCTCATCCGTCAACCTGTCCATTACCATTGCAAACAAGAACGGGCTTAGTGCTGATCCTTGATGTAATCGCACATCTACTTTTAAACACTCCTACTGCAGATCTCACCACTGACACACTGCCCTCATACACACCATGTACTACTCTTACATACTTCTCTGGGACATCTGACTTCCTCAAACACAACCACAACTCCTCTCTACGCACCCTGTCATATGCTTTCTCCAAGTTCACAAAGGCACAATGCAACTCCTTCTGACCTTCTCTGCACTTCTTTCTTGCTTATTCGCAGCACTTCCTGGTTCACCATCGTCTCATCGTGCAGTCTTCTCTCTCTTCATTCATCAGCCGCTCAAAGCACTCCTTCCATCGGCTCAACATGCTCATTTGTGAGTACGTTTCCATTTCTATCCTTTATCCCCCCGACCTGCTGCTGATCTTTCCCATCTCTGTCTCTGTCTAGTCAATCGGTAAAGGTCCTTTTCTCCCTCCTCACTGTTCAGACCCTCTTACAATTCACCTTATCTTTAGTCTTCGCCACTGCTTTCTTGCCTTGTCATGTCTTTGTATTCCTGTCTACTTTCTTAATTCCTCTGACTATCTTAGTGCTTCCTTGCCTCCCTCTTCTTCTGTATACACTCCTGAACTTCTGGCTTCCACCTCAGAAATAACCAAACCATTACAAACTATCATATGATTGCAATAATTAACACTTCAAACTCTCATCCTAACTGTTATTCAATCTTTAATCCAACATCTCGTCTTATGAGTTTTTCACTGATGGGCCTGTCTCAAATAAATAGGTGTATGTTAACTTGAGACCTAATGTCTTAATGAAAGCTAACTTTCAGCTACTATTTAACTATATAACATGGACTATGTCTCCTTGCTTGTGCTACTTGCTCTCAGTGCAGCTTTTAACACCATCATTCACTATATTATTAACTAGACTTAATGGGAATAATAAATAGTAAGGTTTCCCTCAGGGGGATATTTTTCATTACATTTGTAGAATAGCTACAGTTAAATTAAATGTATTGTGTGGATGCACATACAGAACAACCCTCTTCATTTAAAAAATATTTTTCAGAAAATATATTGAAGGAGAAACCATTTCAAATCTGTACTGTTATACCTTGCTATACCTTGTAATCCTTATAATGTAACTCTAAGCACTCTCCAGTTAGTCTACTGCAGTACTCACTTTACTAAGCCCACCCTGAAATTGGTTGGCATACAAGGTAAAGGTGTAGTTTTTTATTTAGATAAATTTGTTTTCATCTTAACCTAAAATAAAGTTTATGGCATAACTCAATGTTCAATGCTTTACAAAGAATTAAAATAATTCTTCATTTTAGCCAGTAGTGTAGAAGCAGATCATTATGACTGGGTTATTCACCCCAAACTGAAATCATGCATACAGAATAAATGAATGTACACTTTGAAGTGTATGAAAAGCTCTTCCTTAAGTAAAAACAGTATAAATGCTTTAAATACTTTAAATAGTTTTACTGCAACTAACATTTTTCAAAAATACGGCTCTGTTCACACTAATCATTTTTCCTCAGCCACAAGTATGTTCCACTTTTAATCCTTTTTGGTGGTCATAAATCTGCTGCCACCAGTGTTTGTTTTCATTTCATAAGAATAGAACCTTTTAAAAGTTGAGAGATGTTAAGCTATTCAGAAAAGAGTGAAGGCCTCAGTGGTAACAGTGTTGTTATGGCTACGGTGTGGGCACAGTATAAGGCGCATCAGCAGTGCTTTTGCAGAGCTCAGTGTGAACATGGTCTTCTCCAAACTAGAATAAACATAACATGTTGAATCAGATAATAATGAATGCATGCGTGACTACATACCAAACAGGTAAAATGACTCCTAGCAAATTCTGATTAGAAATGTAGGGTGGTGGGGTCATCAAAATTGTGATTTAAAGATTGGAGAAAAAATGCAACATCCCCAGAGGATGATTTACGATTGGATGGCTGGAAAACTCCCACGGCTTTTTCAGCAGTGATTTATACTTGATTAAATAAGTGAATAAATAAAAGCACAGAGATATTAATGTTTGGCCTACAATTTTTGTACTGGCAGTGGGTCTTCAGTAGCACCCAAGGGCAGGCTTTGTAACTGGTACTTTAAGAGCAAGTAGGTCTCCTGCTACACTTTTAATATTGTTTGTTTATTTGTTTTACGTTCATGAATATCTCTCTGGAGCCAGGAGAACTATTGACTATTTCTATGATGGTAATGAACGCAGTGTGTTAATACCGCTGTTTTGTTATGTAGGGTTGGGTGAAAAGTAGAAAAATCTTTTGTTCACCCCCAAGGGAAAACATGGGGTACTCTTTGGTTCCATCAACCCTCAGGATCTGTTTGGCCATTTGAAATCACCTACCTACCTACACTATTTACTTTTTGCTTTGATGAAAAAGCCTCATCTGAGAGGCTCAGAGATTTTACTCAATCGTTTATCAACACGTATCCTTTGACACCTGCCATGATTTATAATGCATCATGACTGCCAATTCCTCCAAGAACTCTTAACCTGCCTTCAGAAAGTCTTCCTACGCCTTACCTTCATACTGATCTCCTGACCCATAATATTCTCATATCCTACATCATCTACATGTCTGACTATCAGTTGTATATCAGATATTTGTTTTAGTGTTAGTTTGCATGTTTGCTTGAGGGTGTAAATGTCAGAGTTTTTTTTATAAAGAAAAAAAAAGGAAAAAAGATAAAGAAAAAGAGTTTAAGATTTTATGAGAATATGGACACCTCACAGTGAGAAGGTCCTTGGTTTGATTCCCAGGCAGGATGATCCAAGTCTTTTCTTTGCAAAGTCTGCATGTTCTCTCCATGTCATTGTGGGTATTCTTGGTTTCCCTTCTAAAAAAGGTTATCAGTTGTCTTATATGGCCATGACAAGGAGCTCAGCACATTAAGAAAATACTAAAAAGGAAAAAAGTAAATCAATTTAAGCAAAATAAAAACATTTAATGTACTTGTTTGACGATGTTACACTTGAACACTACTGAGAATGCATGTCACTTCCTGAAGACAAGGCCTTCAAAGCAGAAACTGAAACAACTACATGACAGGTCTGAAAGAACACACCCAAAGATGCTTACACAGACCACACACTCGGTAGTGAGTGGACCACTGCTTTGTCATAGCTGGCCCCCATTGAAATTCCATGCTTTGTGATATTTTCCAGCTACACAGAACTCAGCATCCTGTCCAGAGTACTACAAAGTACTACTTCTTTCTTTCTTCTTTTTCTTTCGGCTGCTCCCGTTTAGGGGTCGCCACAGCGGATCAACTGTCTCCATTTCTTCCTGTCTTTTGCATCTTCCTGCTTCAACCCGACCACCTGCATGTCCTCTCTCACCACGTCCATAAACCTCCTCTTTGGTCTTCCTCTTCTCCTCTTTCCTGGCAGCTCCATCCTCAACATCCTCCTTCCAATATAATCATCGTCTCTCCTCTGCACATGGCCAAACCAACGCAACCTTGCTTCTCTAACCTTGTCTCCAAGACGTCTAACCTGAGCTGTCCCTCTAATATACTCATTTCTAATCCTGTCCAACCTCGTCACACCCAACGAAAATCTCAGCATCTTTAACTCTGACACCTCCAGCTCCGCCTCCTGCCTTTTCGTCAGTGCCACCGTCTCCAACCCATACAACATAGCTGGTCTCACTACTGTCCTGTAAACCTTCCCTTTTACTCTAGCTGGTACGCGTCTGTCACAAATCACTCCAGCCACTCTTCTCCACCCATTCCAACCAGCCTGCACTCTCTTCTTCACCTCTCTTCCACACTCGCCGTTACACTGAACTGTTGATCCCAAGTATTTAAACTCCTCCACCTTTGTTACCTCCACTCCCTGCATCCTAACCACTCCACTTTCCTCCCTTTCATTCACACTCATGTATTCTGTCTTTGCCCTACTCACTTTCATTCCTCTCCTCTCCAGAGCATATCTCCATCTCTCCAGGTTCTCCTCAAGCTGCTCCCTACTCTCACTACAGATCACAATATCATCAGCAAACATCATCGTCCACGGAGACTCCTGTCTAACCTCGTCCGTCAACCTGTCCATTACTACTGCAAACAAGAACGGGCTCAGTGCTGATCCTTGATGTAATCCAACCTCTACTTTAAATGCATCCGTCACTCCCACTGCAGATCTCACCACTGTTACACTGCCCCATCATACATATCCTGAACTACTCTCACATACTTCTCTGTAACACCAGACTTCCTCATACAAAACCACAACTCCTCTCTAGGCACCCTGTCATATGCTTTCTCCAAATCCACAAAGGCACAATGCAGCTCCTTCTGACCTTCTCTGTACTTCTCCATCAACACCCTCAGAGCAAACATTGCATCTGTGGTGCTCTTTCTCGGCATAAAACCATACTGCTGTTCACTGATCCTCACCTCTTTTCTTAACCTAGCTTCTACTACTCTTTCCCATAACTTCATGGTGTGGCTGATCAACTTTATCCCTCTATAGTTACTACAGCTCTGTGCATCACCCTTATTCTTGAAGATCGGTACCAGTACACTTCGTCTCCACTCCTCAGGCATCTTCTCACTTGCCAAGGTTGTGTTAAACAATCTGGTCAGAAACTCAACTGCCATCTCCCCTAAACATCTCCATGCTTCCACTGGTATGTCATCCGGTCCAACAGCCTTTCCATTCTTCATCCTCTTCATCGCTGCCCTTACTTCCATCTTGTTTATTTGCTGCACTTCCTGGTTAACTCTTATCACATCATCCAGTCTTCTCTCTCTCACATTTTCTTCATTCATCAGCTCCTCAAAGTATTCCTTCCATCTGCTCAACACGCTCTGTTCACCTGTGAGTACGTTACCATTTCTATCTTTAATCGTCCTGACCTGTAGCACATCTTTCCCAGATCTGTCTCTCTGTCTAGCCAATCGGTAAAGGTCCTTTTCTCCCTCTTTACTGTCCAACCTCTCATACAATTCACCAAATACCTTATCTTTGGCCTTCACCACTGCTTTCTTCGCCCTGCGGTTCATCTCCTTGTACACCTGTCTACTTCCTTCATCTCTCTGTATGTCCCATGTCTTCTTTGCCTCCCTCTTCTTTTGAATACACTCCTGGACTTCTTGGTTCCACCACCAGGTCTCCTTATCCTCTTTCTTCCTTCCGGATGTCACACCAAGTACATTTCTAGCCGTCTGCCTGATCACTCTTGCAGTAGTTTCCCAGCAATCTGGAAGCTCTTCGACACCTCCCAGTGCCCGTGTTAACTCCTGCCTGAATTCCACCTTGCAGTCCTCCTCCTTCAGCTTCCACCACTTGATCCTCGACTCTGCCCTCACTTTCCTCCTCTTCTTGACCTCCAAGGTCATCCTACAGACCACCATCCTATGCTGTTTAGCTACACTCTCCCCTGTCACTACTTTGCAGTCTCTGATCTCTTTCAAACTGACCCTCCTGCAAAGAATATAATCCACCTGTGAGCATCTTCCTCCACTCTTATACGTAACCCTGTGCTCCTCCCTCTTCTTAAAATAAGTATTAACTACAGCCATTTCCATCCTTTTTGCAAAATCAACAACCATCTGACCTTCAGCATTCCTCTCCTTGACACCATGCCTACCCATCACCTCCTCATCACCTCTGTTCCCTTCACCAACATGACCATTAAAATCTGCACCAATCACCACTCTCTCTCCCCTGGGTACACTCTCTATCACTTCATCTAACTCACTCCAGAATTTTTCCTTCACTTTCATCTTACAACCAACTTGTGGAGCATAAGCACTAACAACATTCATTATCACACCTTCAACTTCCAGCTTCAAACTCATCACCCTCCCTGACACCCTCTTTACTTCCAAAACACTCTCCACATACTCTTCCTTCAGGATAACACCTACTCCATTCCTCCTTCTATCCACACCATGGTAGAACAGTTTAAACCCCCCTCCAATACACCTGGCCTTACTACCCTTCCATCTAGTCTCTTGCACACACAAAATGTCAACCTTCCTTCTCTCCATCATATCAGCTAATTCTCTACCTTTACCAGTCATGCTGCCAACATTCAAAGTCCCTACCCTCACTTCCACTCTCCTCTCCTTCTTTCTCTCCTTCTCCCTCTGGACATGCCTTCCTCCTCTTCTTCTTCTTCTTTGGCCAACAGTAGTCCAATTTCCACCAGCACCCTGTAGGCTAACAGCACTGATGGCGGTCGTTGTTAACCTGGGCCTCGACCGATCCGGTATGGAATTCTGTATCGTTGTCCGCATATTGATTTGGCAAAGTTTTACACCGGATGCCCTTCCTGACGTAACCCTCCCCATTTACCCGGGCTTGGGACCGGCACGAAGAAATACACTGGCTTGTGCATCCCTAGTGGCTGGGTTACTACAAAGTACTACTATACTATCAAAATGCAAAAGGCAAGGCCTGCCATTAAGTCAAAATGATCATTCCTGTGAGTGTGTTACATCTTCTGAAAAGGGATCACACTAGATATTGGAACATGGCTGCAGAAATTGACTTCCAACCAGTCCCAAGAGCATTAGCGAAGCATTAATTACAGGCAATAAGGCCTGGCTAACAGCCAAGTTTCCGATTTATCCCAAACTGTTAGAGGAGGCTGTGGTAAAGATTCTTTATAGGTCCATTCTTCAACTCTAAACTTTGTAGGTCCATTCTTCTACTCCACAAAATTTTTTTATTTTTTTTTTTCAAGAAAAAGGAAAGGGTCTTACCCAAGTCTTCAAAGCAGAAATCTCGCTAGGTTGTCATCGTAAGCTGTTGCATTTAAAATGACCTTTAGTGTAAAAATGCCCACAGTCCACCACAAAATTTACAATGGTCACTATGAGGGTACTGCTGTCCTGGACCGTTTCCTGGACATAAGCTTTACGCCACAGGAAACCAGGCCATGATGTTCCTTCAAGAGGCACTTTGGAACTGTAAGGAGAAATGTTTAAATGCTACATTTAACACAAATTATATATTGTCCACATGCTGTACCTCAGGTAGATAGAAATATTAAAATGTGTTAATGGGGAATATGCCTAAAATTAGATCATTTTTAAACGCAATAATGTAAAGAGAAAAAAAAATAAAAATAATTTAAAAAGAGTCGATCCAATAAACTGACTAAAGTCTGTATATACTCATTTTTATTACAACTCTATTATTTTCTTTGGTCTGTTTTCAAGCTTTAACTGTGTCTCTTATACAGGTCTAGTGTCCAAACAGAGCTGCTAGACAATGAACACACTTGCAGAGATGAGACAATGATAGAGCAGCAGTGAAGAGCTAAAATAAATAAAAGTGAAACAGAAAAAGTTCATTATGCAGTCCTTACCTTCTCTAATTTGCATGCCATTTTCAACACCACAAAGCAATGCAAGAGTTTATCAGCTCTCGAACAAGACCCACTGCTTTGTTTTCAGAGTGAAGACCCATGCTTTCCAGAGATGCTGCTAATTTACCATCCTCTGACTGTTTACAGTTTCTGTGTGTTTAATAAAATAAATAATAAAATAAAATAAAAGTTCCAACCACTGACAGGATTTAATACATTTCTTTATATACAGTATGGGTTAAACAGCTCAGTAAAGAAGAACAGATGCAATTGACATTTGGCAGCAAATGGGTTATTTAGATTTTTTTATTTAGACGTTTTTTTTTTTTTACATTTGCACTTCTACTCAAGCTAATTTTGAAAAGGTACATTTTGCCCAAGCAGCATTAATGCAAAGTATATATTAAAGCCATTCTATACCCATCTTAAGGTCATGTTTGGAGTCAGGATGCAGCCACAGGAAATTAAAATAAACATGACCCAAAACAAGATAAATAGACTAATAAACACTGTGCACTAAAGTTAAAAAGAGAAGTAACTCAGCAAATAAGCAACAAAAGAACGGGCCTCACCTGACAAGGCGGGCGCATTAATGGATACCAGGTGAGCAGGGGCCGTCCTTGGATGGGGCAAGAACTCAAAACAAAAGCACAGGTCAGACAAACACAAACACATGGAGAGCCAAAATGAAGCCACAGAGCTGGAAGGCATGACAATTTTTTCTTTTTCCCCATTTCATTTCTTTTGGCTCTTTGTCACAGACATAAGGTAATGAGAAAGCAGCAAGTCATTTTCTTGTAACCCGTGGAGCCTGTAAACTCTTAAGTAAAGATCATTTCTGAACTTCAGATATAAACAGGCAGACCTTTCTCAATCTTGTTTTGCATAAAGTTACATGCAGTGCTGTTTTATTTTTTAATGTTTAGTTTAAAATACAATTTGGAATTGAATGTCACAAGAGTAATCACTGAAATTTCTAATAACTTAAACAGACCCCTCCAAAAATACCCTAACAACCAATAAATGTTGCTTTAAAGTGAGAAAAATACAGCATTTCGAAAGGTTGCGCTGACACAGCACTGTCTGCTCAAACCAGCTCTCAGGGGTTTAATGCGACGAATGAACCAGATTACAAATGAGGGATTGCCCGTAGACTCCAATTCATTTTCATACACTCATACCAAAGACAACTAATGAGGCTTGACTTGTCTGAAGCTAAAGTGCCTCACTGACCGCTTATTGAGACAAAAACAATCAACCATAAAGTTATAATCACATACTCTTGAAAGGTATTCCATTAATACTGAATGATATTGATTATGCTTTGCTGTAAATGATCTATCTTAATCAAAAGAGCTCCAGAAATTAATAATTTTAATGACATACTTGTTTTCTTAAGAGTTCATTCCCATTCACCAAATACCAAAATGCTTCTTACTATTATGTTTTTGTGGAATCACTGATCATGGCTGGCAGAGAACAGTCATTTTTATCTGTTAGCTTGGCTGTGCTAAAATTCCTCTCATTACTGCAGTGCTAGAGGAGAAATGCTTAGCACACTTTGGGCAAACTTAACAAGCAAGTGAAAAGATTCACGGTGACCTTTCCACCACTCCAGCACAACCCCCTCATCATCCACTGTTTCAATAAGTCACATTCACCCACTTCTCAAACTTTATTCCAAAAGCAGCTCAAGTTAGGAAACAAGAGAGAGTGAGGGCATGTCTGAAATAAAGAGTGTGCAGCAAAGAGCAAAAAGTGAAAGCTTGAGAAACATCATCCCTTGCTGCTCATTTGAAAACAAATCCAATCCCAATCATGCACATACCGGGCCATTTTTTTGGGTCTCAGTGGGCTTTGGTTGGAGTAACAAACCTCTGGTCACAAAACTGCTGTGTCTGAAATGAATTTAGAATTCTACCTTTGTAGCTATATGGCGATTCTGAGCACCTCACAGTGGATGGTAGAGTGAAATCTTTAGTTATAGACCAGTTCATCATAACATTTAATAATATTTGTTCACAGCAGTTGGTATAAGAGAAAGAAAGAAGTTGCCCTGTTGGCAACTGATCCGATGGTAAACTTAGTTTTTTTATTTTATAAATTGACTCTTTTTATTAACAGATGTCCAACAGTGGCATAATTGTGCCTTCTGTGTTGTGTATTTAATGGATGCACAGAAGGAGATAATTTAAGTTGAATTTCTGTAATCTTAGATTGGAACTGCAGTTAAAGTGAAGCTACTGACTTGCTGCCGTATTTATCATGCCCACATAAACTAGAAACACACTATATACACAATTACAACTGTATATTAACTCTGTTTTCTACCAGTTTACAGTGTGCATAGTCCTGATGAGGCTGCATCAGGATTTTGGGTGCCCAAGGCTCATTAATGCACATGGTGAGTAAAGATTAGCCAGTGTGTTCTCCTCAAACATAGAACATAACGTAGCACTGACAACTGAAAAGGAAATGCTGGCAATGAAAATAAGATGTCACAACTAACTGCATCACATCAGTTGCAGGGAGCTGCAGACCCCTGCCCAACACCAAAGTACCTACATTCAGAACTGGACAGTGGAACGGTGGCACAAGGCGGTCTGGTCTGATGAATCAGAGCGTACTATGGGAAGAGGACATGGAAGTCGCTCTGGATAACAACATCTGCTAAAATGCCATAAATGTACAGCATTGTGCAAAAGTTTTAGGCAGGTGTGAAAAAATGCTGTAAACAAAGAATGCTTTCAGAAATGGAAGTGTTCATAATTTTTTTCATCAATCAACAAAATGCAGTGAATGAACAAAAGAGAAATCTAAATCAAATCAATATTTGGTGTGACCACCCTTTACCTTCAAAACAGCATCAATTCTTTTAGGTACACTTGCGCACAGTTTCTGAAGGAACTTGGCTGGTCGGTTGTTCCACACATGACTGTGTTTCAACCTCCGTGTGACACTGATGATCATCAGCACCTGTTTGGTAAAACTGGTTGATCATACACCGACTATAATCCTACAGAATCCCTGACTTTGTGCAAGTGTACCTAGAAGAACTGATGCTGGTTTGAAGGCAAAAGGTAGTAACACCAAATATTGATTTGATTTAGATTTTTCTTTTGTTCGCTCACTTTGCATTTTGTAAATTGATAAAAATAAACAATCATTATTTATATTTCTAAAAGCGTTTTGTTTACAGCATTTTTTTTTACACCTGCCTAAAACTTTTGCACAGTACTGTAAATGTAAGAGGCAGTGTGATGCTTTGTTCAATTTTCTGCTAAGAAACTATGGACTTGCCGTTCATTCGGAAATTACTTTGACACATGCCAGCAACACTGTTGCAAACAAATTTTACCCCCTTTATGGCAATGATGTTACTTCTTTAAAGCTTCTTCTGCCTCTAACGCTCTTATTACTGGCTAGTGCACCAGCCTGAGCATTTTTAACGTAGGACCATTTGGTACCAGTGCGGTACTTGTAGAAACCTTTTTTCAGTGTCATTTTGTGCATATTTTATAAAATATTTGTATATTAGCAAAACTACCTCAATTATACAGCTGTGGCCAAAAGCTTTGAGAATGACAAGCATTCATTTTCACAAATTTTCCCGCTCAGTTTTATAATGGCAGTTTGCATAAACTCCAGAAATATTATGAAGAGTGATCAGATGAATTTAATAATTTGCAAAGTCCCTCATTGGTATGAAAATGAACTTAATCCAGAAAAACCCATTTCAAGTCAAGTCAAGTAGGATTTTGTCATTTCAGCCATATACACAGGACATAGTGAAACGAAATAACGTTCCTCCAGGACCCTGGTGCTACACATAGGACAACGTCATAACATAAGACATAAGACAACATAAGACACATGATACAATATAAGACAAGACAAGGCAACACAGCACAACAGACGGTACATTCATCACAGACAGTACCTTCATCAGAGGGCTGCAGTGTTGTGGAACAAAGCAGCCCAGGTTGTTGGGCAGTGAGACAGAGCAGCGTTTTGAGTAAAGTGCAGATGTGCAATTAAAATAAATAGTTAATAGATATGTAGATGAGTAATAAGTGAAGATGTTATCAGTTCAAAAGTCTGATGGCCAGGAGGAAGAAGCTATTTCCCATCCTGGTAGTGGAGGCCCGTATGCCTCGGAACCTTTTCCCGGATGGCAGGAGGGAGAAGAGAGTGTGGATGCAGTGGTTGGTGAAAATGGCCTGAACAGGAGGCAGAGAGACACCGATGATCTTCTCAGCTGTTCTCACTACCCGTTGAAGGGACTTGTGGTCTAAGACGTTGCAGTTCCCGTAACCAGGCAGTAATGCAGCTGCTCAGGATGCTCTCGATGGTTCCCCTGTAGAAGATGGTGAGGATGGGTGGTGGAAGATGGGCTTTCCTCAGTCTTCATAGGAAGTAGAGGCACTGCTGGGCTTTCTTCGTGATGGAGTTGGTGTTGAGGGTCCATGTGAGGTTGTCTGTTAAGTGAACACCAAGAAACTTGGTGCTCTGGACCATCTCCACAGGTGAGGTGTTAATATTCAGTGGAGCGTGGTCCCGACGTGGTCTTCTGAAGTCAACAACCATCTCTTTAGTCTTGTCAACGTTCAGAGACAGGTTGTTGATTCTACACCAGTCCGTCAGCTGTTCTATCTCCTCTATGTACGCCGCCTCATCTCCACCGCTGATCAGACCACGGTTGTATCATCAGCATGGCTGTATCATCAGCAAATTTGATGATGTGGTTCGAGCTGTGCTTGGCTGCACAGTCATGGGTCATCAGTGTGAACAGCAGTGGGCTGCATTTCCACTGCATTTCAGTCCTGGCACAAAAGGACCTCCTGACATCATTTCAGTGATCCTCTCATTAATACAGGTGGAGTGTTGAGGAGGACAAGGCTAGAGATCACTCTGTCATGCGTTAGAATATTGAGTAAGAATAGCAGACTGGATGCTTTAAAAGGAGGGTGGTGCTTTAAATCATTGGTCGTCCTCTGTTAGCCATGGTTACCTGCAAGGACACACATGCAGTCATCACTGCTTTGCACAAAAAGGGCTTCACAGGCAGAATGTTACAGCTAGCAAGATTCCACCTAAATCAACCATTTATCAGATCATCACAAACTTCAAGGAGAGACATTCAACTGAAGAAGGCTTCAGGTAGAAAGGTACAGGAATAAAGTCATTTTCTCTGATGAACCCCCTTTACAATTATTTAGGGCATTCAGGGAAAAAAAAATGCATCCTGAGACCATTCATGTGTGGGGTTGCTTCTCAGCCAAGGAAGTGGGCTCACTCACAAACATCACAGCCATATTATATATATTTATATACACATACATACAGTACTGTGCAAAAGTTTTAGGCAGGTGTGAAAAAATGCTGTAAACAGAATGCTTTCAGAAATGGAAGTGTGAATCATTTATTTTCATCAATCAACAAAATGCAGTGAATGAACAAAAGAGAAATCTAAATCAAATCAATATTTTGTGTGACCAGCCTTTGCCTTCAAAACAGCATCAATTCTTCTAGGTACACTTGCACACAGTTTTTGAAGGAACTCAGCTGGTAGCGTCTCCACATCTTGGAGAACTAACCACAGATCTTCTGTGGATGTAGGCTTCCTCACATCCTTCTGTCTCTTCATGAAATCCAGACACACTGGATGATGTTGAGATCA
>JABMDN010014444.1:0-12897 GCA_017165825.1 Hepsetus odoe
CATCTTACAACCAACTTGTGGAGCATAAGCACTAACAACATTCATTATCACACCTTCAACTTCCAGCTTCAAACTCATCACCCTCCCTGACACCCTCTTCACTTCCAAAACACTCTCCACATACTCTTCCTTCAGGATAACACCTACTCCATTCCTCCTTCTATCCACACCATGGTAGAACAGTTTAAACCCCCCTCCAATACACCTGGCCTTACTACCCTTCCATCTAGTCTCTTGCACACACAAAATGTCAACCTTCCTTCTCTCCATCATATCAGCTAATTCTCTACCTTTACCAGTCATGCTGCCAACATTCAAAGTCCCTACCCTCACTTCCACTCTCCTCTCCTTCTTTCTCTCCTTCTCCCTCTGGACATGCCTTCCTCCTCTTCTTCTTTGGCCAACAGTAGTCCAATTTCCACCAGCACCCTGTAGGCTAACAGCACTGATGGCGGTCGTTGTTAACCCGGGCCTCGACCGATCCGGTATGGAATTCTGTATCGTTGTCCGCATATTGATTTGGCAAAGTTTTACACCGGATGCCCTTCCTGACGTAACCCTCCCCATTTACCCGGGCTTGGGACCGGCACGAAGAAATACACTGGCTTGTGCATCCCTAGTGGCTGGGTTCTGCATAGTCTTTACTGTGCATCAATTTATACTTCAGTCAAAGATACAAATTCTGCTACTTGAGCAGACAGAACGAGGAAGGGTGCCGCTGTGGAGTGTGCCGCTTTTGGAGCAAACTGCAAGGCCCACACAGTTTAGTCCTTTGTTATCTCTCGAGGCAGAGCCATCTGCAAAAACACAAGATTAGAGTTAGAGATGGGAACTTCCTGTAAATCTGCTCCACTGCTGCCACATAATCATGAAGTTCACTGTCTTCTGGTAATGGAAGAAAAGTGGAAGGGTTAAGGTTAGTGCAATGTTTAATGGTGACACTTGGCATACATTATATTTCAAACATCTTGCAGCTAACAGGTGGGCTGCGCTGTGGTCCTGTAAGAGAAGAGAGACTGCATGTGGTACAAAAAGAGTTAAATCAGCATAACCAACTCGATCTCTGGAGGCCTCTATGGTCTTCTCTGCTGCAGCTAAGTTTCTCAAACAAACTGGCAGACCTGCTGCTGTCGTGGAAAATTGAAGTGTAATCCCAAGCCTGAAACTTTTTCCAAGTCAGAAATCTAATTTTTTTAAAAATCAAGCGAAGTCAGAGAGATGCAGCACAACCAATTTACTGAAGATTATCAGCAGGCGTGGTCCAATGGGAGCAGCTCCAAAAAAAGCTCATCCCAACTTCGGACTTTAAATACATTTCAATCACGTTCAAATTTACATAAATCCATCCCATTAATAGTTTTCCACCAATAATATTCAATGCTGTCATGATTAAAACCTCAGTTCCCCCACCTTTGCCACCTCACCAACATTAGACAAAGGTCCTTTTACTGATAGCTCCCTGTCTTATCCACCACCAACATTTCAAGGTTCCTTCCCATCCAGGTTCCCAATTGTGAGTGCAGCAGCTCGATTAGAAATGCAACTGTTCGCTCCTGGCCTTCTATGAGCACTATTGTTCAGTTTAGAAACAGATCTGTTTGCTGCTGGATGATTTCTGGGAACTCATGAGACTGCATAAGACACCAGACAACGTGTAACCTTTTTCAGGAGCCACTATTGATCAGTTAAAAATGTAGCTCTTTTACTACTTGCTCATTGGAATTCGATGGTGTGGAACACTGTAAGACGGGGCAAAAGCAAAGGGACAAAAGTAGAGGGATTTTTACTATACTGCCACTGGATCCAGCTCTAAAAAGAAATAGGTCACCGGCCTAAGCTTATCTCCATGTTTTTGTAACAAATCTAAAATCATGTGTCCCTCCTTCTCAGAGACTGTTTGCACAAATGGTTCGGTGGATCTGGGATTCCCAGTGTTGGAGGAGACAATAGGGCTTGTTTCAAATTGTTAAAGGCCTCAAGTTGTGTCATTTCACGTGAGTTGACAGTTATTAGACCATTTCTGAGAGGTCATCGCCCGCAGCGGTGCCTCCATCTCTGAATAGTTCGAAATGAAACCTCTGCAGTAGGAACACATTCCCAGAAAAGATGCTAACTGCTTCTTAGTCACATGTCCGGTTATATCACGAATGCCTCGGCGCGCTTATTTGAGAGTGATTTACTTTTTGGTGAGATAATATGGCCCAAAAATGTCACTTGCTGTTTAACAAACTGAACCTTAGACAGACTGACCTTGTGGCCATTCTCAGCCAAATGTCTTTTCTACACTGTGCTTGGCTGGGTGCTGCAATCAGAAAATCATCAACATACTGCAAAACTGTGGTCCCCGGGGACAAAGCTAAGGAAGCTAATGAATCGCGCAGTGCACCTTTGTGAAATTAAAGGCAACCCAAAATTGACAGTCAGGGTGTACAAATCTCCCTTCTGTGGGCTGGCCTTTGTCCCTGACCCTTTTTTTACGGGAAACAATGGTGTACGAACGGGAGAATTTGGACATGGAATGATCACCCCTGCTTCCCTCAAAGCCATAAACACTGGTCTCATACCCTCAATTGCCTCCTGCTTTAATGGATATTGTGGCCGACATGGCCTGTATGTAGACCTTGGAGTTATGACAACTGGAGGACAATTCTTTATCAAGCGAACATCATTCTCATCTTTCGCCCATAAGTGATCAGGAAGATTTAACGAATCCGGGTCAACATTCAAGCTAGCCATTGCATACAAGGATTCAGAAATCTCTGTAACCCGCTCACAAGAGATAATCATCTCCCAAGGCCCGGTGAAGGCTTTAGCTTTATTATTATATTCAACACCATCACAGATAAGCACCCAATCATCTGCCTGTACACATGTCTTAACAAATAACCCCACATCCCCCCAACTTTCCGACACACCTTTTGCAAGTGGGACATGAGGAAATGAATCAGAATCAGAAAGAGAATACATCTGCTGTTCTGTCAACTGCACTGACACCCCCACAGTATGTTCATTCCAAAACAGTTTATCTAACTGCAGCGTATCTGTTGTAAGTGCATCCTCCCATTGTTCCATTGAAGCCCAATCACAATCAGCAGTAGTACGAGCATTGCAATACAATCCATCCAAACACATAAAGTCACTGCCCCCTGGTCTCACCCTATCCCTAGCCGCAGAGATAAGAGTGCAGGCAATGTCTGCATCCGTGAGCCGCCACTTGTGATAAAACAAAGCACTGCTTGTAAACAACTGAAACAACCCTCTTTAGGTGCGTCAATTACCATCCCCCTTTCAGAGCAATTTAGTTGCAAACCCAAAAAAACACATCAAATCACGGCCCAACAAATTTATCGGGCATATGGATGAAACCAAAAACTGATGGTTAAAAACCCGCTGACCAATTTCACATTTGAGAGGTACAGAAAACGGCTCAATTACAGACATTCCCCCCGCTCCCGTGGACGTAACGGTGCGTCCACTCAAGGCAGTTGAAGGAGATAGGACAGATTTTTTCAATACGGAATATGCGGCCCCAGAATCAACCAGAAATTTTACTTTTTGCCCCTCTATTGTCAATGTTAATTTTGGCATTTTCTTAAACCCAGTGCCTTGATACAAAGTGTATTCCATCGTGTGTGTAGCTCGTGCATGTTTGGATGTGTGTGGGAGAATGAGAATTTAAAACATACGACCTGATCACCATTCCCTCCGAGACATCTCCTTCCCCCACCTCCTCCCGTCAATCTCTGCTTGTCTGGTGTGAACTGTTGCCACCGCGTTCCCCACCATAGTTGTTCCCTGACTCCTGGTGAGTTTGACCTTGTCCTTGGTTCAACTTGTTTGGACATTCCCTTGCCCAGTGATCCATGGCCCCGCAAATGAAACATCCGTTGTTATCACCTCTTTGTCCACTTCTGCTGCGTCCGCGGCCTCTACCACGTGCACGGCCTTTATTCCTACTGTCGCCTCGGCCCTCAGCTGTTACCTTCAGCATGGTCAGGGAAGCCTCCTGTAACTGTTGTTGTTGTTTACAGGTTTTCTCCTTGGTCCTTTTCCCCAGCAGCTCTTCAGCATGTTCTGCATGTTTGACAATGTTAGCCACACGCTCCGTTTTCCATCCGATGCAGGATCGTTCTACTTCCTGCCTTACCTCGGCGCGTAGTCCATTCAATAGGGTGCTCCTCAGATAACATTCCCATGGCCCTGGTACATCACCCAGGGTCCCAGGTTTCTGCAGGCCGCTGCAAGTTTCAAACACCTGATACAATCTTGCATAAAAGTCAGTCACTGTCTCATCCGGTCCCTGCTTGCAGCTCTCTTGCAGTCTGGGCTGTACGCTCCTTTCATTCATATATTCCTTTGGAAACCCATCTTCCACTTTCATCCACCCTGCTGGTCCCAGATGTAGGATCAGAAGGCGGCGTAGTTCAGTGATGGTTGGCCTGAACTCTCTGCAGAAAGTCATCAGTTGCTCGATGTACCGATCGCCGCTCATGTCCATAGGCTTCCCTTGGCCTAGTAGGACCGCCTTCATCTCCTCGTAGGACCACGGTCTATCCACCAGCATCGACCCGACCTGCCCTGCCACCTCGATCATCGGCATGGTGAAAGTGTTCCCCGTGGGTGTAGGGGGTGGTGGTGGAGGAGGAGGAGGAGGAGGAAATTCCTCTTGCTGTGCTGGCACCTGGATCGCCTCTGCCTGCTGCGATGGCTGAGATCTTGTCCATGGTCGTTCCGTAGGAGAAGCGCTAAGGTTCACAGTCGAAGCAGTCCCTCTGACTTGTGTTGCTTCTTGTCGTCTGGGAGGAGGGGGATCCAGGTCTGTCTCAGTCAGGAACGGGAACTGGCCAACTGGTGGGTTAGAATGCTCAGAAGAAAGAAAAGGGTTAATACCAGCAGATAACATATTATTTAGTATAGGTGCGGCATAGGCCACAGGCCTACGTATTTTCTTCCTATCCCTGTTCTCTGCTTCTGTCAACCAGGCTTTTAACACTTTTTCTTCCAGTTCCTGCCTTTGCAGTTTTTTACGTTCTATTTTTTTGCCCTTCCAATTTTCTTGCCATTCGGCTTTTAGTTTCTCCTGTAGTTCTTTCAAAATTTTAGTATTAAAGGTCCCCTCTCCTGGAAATCCATATTTCATAACCCATCTACTCAAAATCCTTAAATCAGTTGCTTCCTCCCCATATCTCTGTCTCATAACAAGCATTCTTTCACAATTCTCATTTACCCTTTTTCCCAGATTTTTGATTGTGAGGTCCCCATAGTCAAACGCAGTCCCGTTTCTGTCCCAGACAGGTGTAGCGCTACTGTCGATCGTCACCGACAGGGAAGGTAAACTTTTATCACTCTCAACCTTACCTTGAAAGAGTTGGACCGATCCCCAATTTCACTTCACTCCCCGGTTTAGGTTTAGGTCCCCGCCTAAGGTTCCCCCCCCTCAGGCCACCTAAGGTCCCACCTTAGGTCCACTGCGTACTGCCCCTATGGTACCCCACAGCCGGAGAATTTCTAAGTCTCAATCACCCCAAATTCTTAGATCTAAGATGCTTGTTAAATCAACCAGAGATAAGGCCAAAAGGCAACCATAGAAATTAAGGGAAAGAAGAAGGTGCTCACTGACCGTTCCACTATTCTAGCTCGTAGAGTCCATCGGCGAAGGCCCCAGCGACTCCACGCCAAGCCCCTCTTCTCTGCAATTGGAGGTTAGGGGTCGGGTATGTTTTGAGCCCCGAGATGATCAGTCCTTGGCCGTGGGTGTCTGTCCTGGGCCGACCGCTCGCGGACTCCTGGCTGGCTCGCCAACTGTTGTGGAAAAAAATATACCCAAGGAACAAGTCAGAGGCACCTTTAGTCTACCAAAGAGTTTAATAATCACTGCAGTGAGGATTCCTCTCGCACTCTACCGAGAATACAAGAGGAAGCCCCGAGTACATTAAAACAGAGGTTCTTATACACATTTTGGGCCCCAGGCCCACCTCCCCTTGACCTTCAAGTCCCAGTAAGCCTGAAAGTTGCTTTGTCTAAGTCCCTTCTTAGCTCTTTTCCCTTATCTGTTTACGTCTTTTGCAGTAGCATGAGACCTGTCCGGGACATTCTGTCCAATTTATCGTTCTGCTTTATGTCGAAAACAACAGCACGTTGGAAAACATGATACTAAATCAAGTTTAGAACAAATTTTGCCTCCACAGTAATGTTGTTACTAAATGGTTGATTTGGTTTCTTTGATGGTGCTGGCGTGTTACTGGGTGTCTAATGTGTTCCAGGGATTTTCTAGGATGTTTCTAGATGGATTATGTTCTTGATGTTATGGAGCTCTTTGATGGATGTTATATTATTGCTGGTTGATGGTGTTACAGATCAAACATCAGTGCACAATGACTAATAATCATACACTCATACAACATCCTGGTGTGATTCAAGAGTGAATTTTCTCCATCTTAACAGACACCAGAGCAAGAACCTCAGCAAGTACACCATTAAGCAGATGTGTAATCTCAAATGTGGTTACCTTGTCCACAAAAAGGCAGCAGAGATGGTCAGAAGAAGGTCCACAGCAACTCCAGAAGCTGCAAATTTAACAGCTGTGTGATCTGCATAAGACAGTCAGTCAGTCAGTCATTCATTTTCTGCCACTTGTCCCAAGCGGGGTCGCGCTGGAGTCCATCCCAGCTCACACAGGGCGAAGGACAGGGGACACACCCTGGCCAGCCCATCGCAAGGAGGAGCGTGACGGGGACGGCACCTTGCTCAAGGGTACCTCAGGGAAACCCATTGGGGAGGGGGTCAAACACCCGATCCTCCGATCATGCGGCCAACGCACTAACCACTAGGCCACTGCTGCCCCTTCTGCATAAGACAATTAGTTATAATTACATAACTGCATTAAAACTAACTAACCAAAGAACTATTCTAGTACCCAGAAACAGTCTAGCAATGGAATGAAAAAAGAGGGTGGAAAAAGAAAAGATACAACAATAAACTGTCATACTTTTACATAAATATTTTCCAAAATCAAATTATCCAAAACATGCATGATTCCCGATAACCTTTATATTTTATTTGTAAACGTGTACTATTTGTACTGTAAACAGTAAATGAAGAGAACAAGATGAATTCAGCAAAAAGCTTACTTGATGGAAACGACCACTCTGCTGATCTGTGTGATCCGTTATGTTAGAAAATTCCTGTAACCAGAGACAGTAGAACGAAGGAAAACACCAGAAACAGGATCTGCAGCTTTTACTTGCAAGGGGAGCCAGGCACCAGCCAACACCAGTTACCTCCTCCGATTTGCTTCTCCCTCTGCAAGCCTTTTATTTGCTTTTCTGATTTTTACAACAGCAATTAGCCCACACTCCTTGTTACAAAATAGTAAACAGAGAAGAGGAATTCTGTGTCTGGGAAGGTTCAGGTACAAAGGTCAACTGTCGTAACAAGCTCTTTGCAGAAGTCGTAAAACAAAAAGGATAACGAAAAGGTTAACAGTTCATCATCAATGATAAATATTTACGATTTTCCTAACAAGGGGGCAGCGGTGGCCTAGTGGTTAGGGCATCAGCCACATGATTGTAGGATCGGGGGATCGAACCCCTTCCCAATGGGTTGCCCTGAGGAAGGTGCCGTCCCCGTCCCGCTCCTCCCTGCGATGGGCTGGCGACCTGTCCAGGGTGCGTCCCCCGTCCTCGCCCTGTGTGCGCTGGGTTGGACGCCAGCACTCCCCTGCGACCCCATTTGGGACAAGCGGCGGGCGAGCGGCGGGTGAGCGGCGGACGGACGGACGGATGGATGGATGGATGGATGGATGTTCCTAACACAAACTCATTCTCTGCTTTACAGAAGAAAAGTCCAACGTCTCCTCTGGATAAAGTTAAAGTGCTGCCATTTCCAATCAGTATGACATCACTTCCTGTCTTCTTGTACCAGGTGTAAGAGCTGGCAGGGTTGGAATCACTGACACACACCAGCGTGACCGAGTCTCCAGACACACTCTCAGATACAGATGGGGGTCTGGGAGGATCTGAGCAGGACAGAGAATTAACTTGTCACTGAATGTGTTACAAAAAATAAATCCTAAACAAGCTGCACTTACAGAACACATCCAGACGGGTGGGTGTGGAGCTGCTCTGTCCCAGCTGGTTGAGAGCAGTGCAGTAGTAGAGTCCGCTGTGCTGGGAGCTGATGTTGGTGATGCTGTAATTCTGGCCTGTTCCCAGCAGTGTGTCTGCAGCTTCTCTCTGCTGAAACCAGGAGTAGTTGAGAACAGGAGGGTCTGCATCACTGCTGCAGCTCAGAGTCACTGAACCTCCCTCAACTTTCTCTCCAGAGGAAACCATCACTGCTCTGGTGTTTTTAGGAGAATCTGGTTGGAAAATTCATCCAGTTTTATGTAACAATAAATAATCAACAGTTTCACATGAAAAATAGTTCTTTCTTCTGGATAAAGAGCTGATTCTGTATGAAATTTATTGAGTGTTTGTGATGTTTCATCTACTATTTCTGAACAATTCACACAGTTCACCAGTCCATCACAGGGCAGACATACTGACACACACACACACACACACACATTTCCATTGAAAGAACTACAATCCCACGAATGGGAAATTCGTCCTCTGCATTTCACCCATACACACACGTGCAGCAGTGGGCAGCTATTGAAAGCGCCCGGGGAGCAGTGACAGGGACAGTACCTTGCTCAAGGGTAGTTCAGGGCTACCCACTGGGGAGGGAATCAAACCCACAATCTTCCGATCCAGGGGCAACTCCCTAACCACTAGGCCACCGCTGCCCCAATTGACATTACCTTATGCTCTTATCCAGAGCAACTTCCATGTCCAAGCACGGAGCAACTCAGGGTTAAGGGTCTTGGTCATGGTGGGATTCGAACCTGAGACCTCTTGAGCCATAGGTCTATAGGCAAGAACCCTACCACTAGACCATTTTTTTTGCTGTGAGGCTACAGTGCTACCCACTACACAACTGTACCGCCCCAACATAACACCAGAAACACTCTATAGTGCATATAGTGCAAGGTGTTTTGGAAATATTTAGGATAACAATCATGTTGCTCATTACTTTTTGCCAAAGATAAATTATAGAAAAAATAATCCTCATTTTAGTCATTCAGTAACACAGTTTACTGTTATTTACTGAAATTAATATATCCTATAGTAAAGTAAATATACTGTAGTAAAGTACAGCTGACAGTATGGTGAAGTATGAAGTATAAAATGAGGTTCTTACACACAGAAGGAGAGTGAAGCTCTTCATGTCTTACAGCGCAGGAGTAGCTCCCTCCACCCACACCACTGACACTCAGTTTATTCTTGTGCTGGTGAGATACAGTCTGTCCGTTCTTGTACCAGATGTAAGTGGGTTTATTAGACAGAGTGCAGGAGCTGCTACAGATCAGTGTCTTTCCTCCACTGTGTGTGTTTGACTCTGTAATCTTCAGATCTGCAGCAGAATTGAAACAAGGTTTAGTGTCATTTTCATCTGTAGAATATTCTTATAGTCACTACATTTATTTACATCATGCAGCTCTACCTGTGACAGACAGAGTGACTCCAGGTTGTCCAGTGTATTCGCCTCCATCAGTGTGGAATCTGAATCTGTATGTTTGAGCATCACTCTCTCTCAGGTCAGTGATTCTCACACTACTCTCATTCTGGGAGATCTGTATGAACTGCACTCATCCCTGATACTCCTCCTCCTCTCTCACATCCACAGGTTCAACACCAGTCTGCTCTTTAATGAACCACACTGATTTAGTCACTGTGTGTCCTTCAGGGTATTTATAAGAGCAGGAGAGATCAACTGATGATCCTTTCAGAGCACAAACACGTTCAGCAGTGTAAGTTACACTCCAGCACTCTTTACCCAGCACACCTGAAACACAGACAGTTACAGTCAGGAAGAGAAAATAGTCAGAGGAGTTGGATGGACAGGATTAACAGTGAGTATTTTAGAGTATTTTAGAAGAACAGCTCAGGCTGGAATATTTGCCCTGGTTTGTACAGACGAGAGAGACAAGGAGTAAACTGGGAGTCAGCAGTTGGAGTGAAAGAGGAGGATGCAAAGGACTGAAAGAAATGGATGAGATGATCCACAGTGGTGACACTTAATGGGAGCCACTGAAAGAAAATTTGTTTGTATGTCTTTTGCTCTAACTCATCTGATCCAACTAAAAGAAATCAAGAAGCCCTTATTGAGTTGAAGTGAGTGTGTTGGAGCAGGACACTCTTTAACAGACATGTTCGGAGAATCGCAAACTTCTATAAACAGTATTAAATCTTTACTGACAGTAAAACTGTACTGACAGTTTATTTTCTGTAAACTGTCTGGGGCTCCTTAAGGACTAATTTAAGATCCAGTGGTTTATATCTATATTAAATACATTTAAGCACAATAGTTATCGATCAATAAAACAAGACAACATGAACATTCTCAGTATTTAAAATTGTAGATTCACATTTACTAAAACCCAGGACTGGTTTCATTTGTGTCAGAGTGGGTTGACAAACCACTAAGCTTAGTTTTGCACACCTTCTTGGAAAACATTAACACCAGTGCTCTCTTTTTTACAGCAGAGCTCATGGCTGAAGTCGTGTTTTGTGGAGCTTTAGATGTAATGACATAATTAACTGACATTTTGGCTGCAGTGTTTTTCAGCATAATTCTGATGATTTGGAAAAATGATCACTTCGTCACTTTATTATAGTTATGGCTCACAGTTATGCCAAATTTGTTCTCAGCTTAGCAGTGACACTGACATGGTAGAGTGTGTGCTGCACTGCATTAAGTGAAGCTACAATCACACAGTGAATCAACACGACGTCCACTTACTGTCCAGATTATTAGACACCAAACAACACGTCGGGCCTCCATGTAAATGTAAATGTTTCACTGATTGCTCATCTAAGGCTGCATTATTTGTGTTGGCTGCCCTCCAGTCCTTCATCACTGGTCAGTCACAATGTTGTTCCACTAAAAACTAAACATGGCAGAAAGATGTGGTAAAGATCTGACTAAAGATATAATCATTAAAATAACTGAGCTCATCCTTAATCAAATTTGGCTAAAAAGCCACGTAAACTACTGGTTGCTATTATTTCATTCCCTCCCCAGAGGCAGAGACACATCTAATAGTTTAAATCCCTCGTCTGCTCATCTGATCTTTCGCTCTCTGTCATTAATAATAATGAAGTTTAATGTGATGTTCTTACAGACAGCAGGAGAGCGGAGCTGCTCATATCCTCTTACAGCGCAGGAGTAACTGCCTCCATCCCGACCAATGAAATACCTTCCTTCACTGTTACTGTACTGGTCAGATACAGTCTGTCCGTTCTTGTACCAGATGTAAGTGGGTTTATTAGACAGAGTGCAGGAGCTGCTACAGATCAGTGTCTTTCCTCCACTGTGTGTGTTTGACACTGTAACCTTCAGATCTGCAGCAGAATTGAAACAAGGTTTAGTGTCATTTTCATCTGTAGAATATTCTTATAGTCACTACATTTATTTACATTATGCAGCTCTACCTGTGACAGACAGAGTGACTCCAGGTTGTCCAGTGTGTTCACCTCCATCAGTGTGGAATCTGAATCTGTATGTTTGAGCATCACTCTCAGGTCAGTGATTCTCACACTACTCTCATTCTGGGAGATCTGTATGAACTGTACTCGTCCCTGATACTCCTCCTCCTCTCTCGCATCCACAGGTTCAACACCAGTCTGGTCTTTAATGAACCACACTGATTTAGTCACTGTGTGTCCTTCAGGGTATTTATAGAGCAGGAGAGATCAACTGATGATCCTTTCAGGGCACAAACACGTTCAGCAGTGTAAGTTACACTCCAGCACTCTTTACCCAGCACACCTGAAACACACACAGTTACAGTCAGGAAGAGAAAATGGAAAAGTGAAGAATGGAAGTTTTAGGGAGAGCAGTAGTTTCTATTCCTGCTCTGAGAAATCAACAAGTCCTTCCTGAGATGAAGTGAGTGTAGCTTCCCACTGTCTGCTGTCAGTAGAGGATACACAGGTCCAGTTCAGAAATCTGATTGGTTGATACACATTTAAAGCCAGTTTAAAATCTGTTTAAACACGCAATTATCATCTTTTAAACTGAGTTTACACTGAGTGTCACATACAGTCACATTATGAACATGTCATTACATGAAAGTGTTTATTTCTGAAATGTGTTCATTTGACGCTAAAATGTCCTGGTAGGTTTATAAAGACATTTAAAGCTTGTAATGTGGATCTCTTAAGTTTATAACTGCTTGTAACAGACATTTAGGTGAGATATTACTGAACTACACACCTTCAGTAATGATCTGATCTTAATATCTGTAGTTGTTAAAGTGCAGTGATGCAGTGAAATACACAGTGATCTGTTAGTTACAGGGAGCTGATGGGAAACAAAGAGTTGTTTCAGTGAGACCATATGTTGGACAGACTCCTCATTTTATTTCTTCAGTTGGAGAGGGTTCTTCATGTGATCCTCCAGTGTGAGCTGTGCTCTTGTGTCCAACATTAAGACCTGCTGTGACTGATTCTACTGTTCTAACCTTACCTGTAGTTACCGCCACAAACGTTTAAGAACATGTACAAATCGTTCTACCAGTACATTGATCTCTCTGTACATGGTTCTCGGTCAGATGTGTGTTCATTCACTGTGAACTCTTTGTGCTGTATTTCATGTACTTTTGAATTAATTTTCTAAGCAAATGAAAAGCAAATGACTCCTGCGAGGTTCGTTTTCTTGGTTGTTTGGTTTAACTTTTGGATAAATGAAGGATTTTCCAGCCATGTGCTTAAAACTCATTAAAAAGTGTTTACAACGAACGGTTCATATTATTATTCTATATGTTCTGTGGTATAATGAACCATATTTGTG
>JABMDN010014455.1:0-14637 GCA_017165825.1 Hepsetus odoe
CAGCGTAAAAAACAGCCGACGCTACCACAGAGTCATAGAAGGACCTCAGAAGATTCCTGTTCACCCCAAAGGACCTCAGAAGATTCCTGTTCACCCCAAAGGACCTCAGCCACTTTAACAGGTGGAGACGACTGAGGCCCTTTTTGTAGAGAGCAGTAGTGTTAGTGGACCAGTCCAGTTTATTGTTAATCTGGACACCCAGGTATTTGTACTCCTCCACCGTTTCAATGCACAAACCCTGGATGTCCACCGGTGTAATTGCGAAAGTCAATCACCAGCTCCTTCGTCTTGCTGGAGAACATGACTCTCACAGTGCTCTTGGCACTCTCCAGGTGAGTGAGGGCCCGATGCAGCAGGTAGATGACAGTGTCATCCATCCCGATGTGCGGCTGGTAAGCAAACTGCAGCGGGTCCAGGTCCCTCCTGACCAGTGGACGAAGGTGATGGAAGATGATCCTCTCCATAGCCTTCATCAGGTTAGAGGTGAGGGCAACAGGTCTAAAGTGGTTTGGCTCCTTGGGGTGCGACGTCTTGGGGACTGGAACAAGGCATGAGGTCTTCCACAGAATGGGGACACACTCCAGGCTGAGGCTGAGGTTAAAGATGTAGGTGATAACCTCACAGAGTTGATCTGCACAGTCCCTCAACAGCCTGGAGCTGATGCCATCCGGACCTGTGGCTTTCCTGTCCTTCAACTTCCTCAGCTGATGCACCTGGTCAGCACCTGGTCAGCTGTGATGGAGAGGCTATCGTGTGGTGAGAGAGTTGGTGCCTCCTGATGAGTGGGACAGCAGGAGGGGGCAGTAGAGTCCTCAGGGGAAAGGGGGGGGATTAAAGATAAAAGGGGATACGCAGCTGATATCCCTGGTGGGGGTTGCAGAGAGGTGTGAAGGGGGGTACCGGCATGTACTGGGCTTTGATGGTTGGGTGAGGGGCAGATTCCTGAGTCAAACCTGTTAAAGAACAGATTTAAACTATTAGCCCAGTCCCGATCTCCAGACTCTGGGCCTCCCCTACTCACTGTGCTCCTTCCAGTAATGGTGTTCAGTCCTCTCCACACACCTCTGACGTTGTTCTGTCTGAGCTGCTCCTACAGCCTCTCTATGTATCTGTCCTTCCCCCTCCTTATCTCTCTTCTCAGCTCCTTCTGGGCTGTCCTCATTGCTTCTTTATCTCCTGATCTGAAGGCTCTTGACTTCTGCTTCAGCAGAGCTCTCAGATCAGGGGTCAGCCATGGTTTATTATTGGAGTAACACCGTACTCTCCTGGTTGGTACAGTGTTCTCCACACAGAAGGTGATGTAGTCGGTTATGCAGACTGTTAAACTGTCGATGTCCTCTCCATGTGGGCTGCAGAGCGCCTCCCAGTCTGTGGTTTGGAAACAGTCCCTGAGTGCCATGCTAGACTCATCAGACCATCCTCTCACATACGTTGTAGTAGGGGGTTGATTGCATACTAGAGGTATGTATGAGGGAACCAGATGGACCAGGTTATGGTCTGAGTGTCCCAGTGGAGGGAGGGGTGATGCTCTGTATGCATCTTTAGCGTTTGCATACAGTAAGTCTAGTGTCCTGTTCTCTGGGTGCAGCAGCCCACATACTGGGTGAGAGTAGGCAGAGTGGAGGACAAGGAGACATGATTAAAATCACCAGAAATCAGGAGGAAGGCTTGGGGATGTTCTTTCTGCAGTTGAGACACAACTGTGTGTATTGTTTCGCAGGCTGCTGCTGCATCTGCCTTTGGCGGGATGTAAACAGTTATCCGCTCTCACCAGGTGGAATCCCGGTACAGCAGCGAGAGAGTCTGGAGTGAGGTGTGTCAGCCAGGACTCCGTGAAGCACAAGCTGACCTCCCTGTACTCTCTCTGGAGCCTGTGAGCACCGTTTGCTCATCGATCTTGTTAGGGAGAGATCTGACATTCCCCATGATGACCGAGGGGACCGATGGTTTGTACCGTCTCTTCCTCTCCCAGTGTTTCACCCCAGCTCTGCAGCCCCGTTTCCTCCGCTGTAGTTCTCTGGGGATCTCTGCTCTCTCGCTGGGTTGTATCGGCTGGTTGCTCAGCGCTAGCAGCTGATCAGGGTGTAAACAATGAACCCATTGCCTGGTGACTCACCGCGTGCAGGGTTAAACAGTCCAAATACGATTAAAAAACAGAAAAAAAAGTTAACAAGTCTCCTCAGACTGCTGTACTTGTGACTAATTAGAAGAGGAAGTGAAAGAAGTAATAAATAAAGTAAAGAAAATAGATTAAATGAGTGAAAAGAACAGAAAGTTGTCAGAGCTCCTGTAACTGGCTGCCTCTCACGTGGCGCCATCTTGATTTCGATTTTCGATATTTTAGATGTTACTTTCTTTCTCTGTCAAATTAAATACACAAAATATTCATCCTAATCCTGATCCGAAAACTTCATCCTAATCCTGACCAAAAATATTAATCAAAATCCTGACCCAAAACCTTAATCCTAACCTTGACCCAAACCCCAAAGCTTTCATCTTAATCTTGAGCCAAACCACAAGGGGTTAATCCTAATCCTGACCCAAACTCAAAAGCCTAAAACATTTATCCTGATCCTGATGATGAAGTTTCCCCACGTGTCCTAACTCAAACTGTGTTTTATCACCTGTGGTAGCGGCTCGTCCACATAAAACACAGCTGGACAGTCCACAGCGGGGGACGGGACGTCCTCCTCAGCCAGCAGTACCCTGACCGAGGCCCGTCTGGAAGGTCCTGCGGCGCCGCCTTCAGGTAAGGAGGTGAAGATCTCTGAGGAGGAGTCGGGTTGAGTCCCAGTAATGAACAGTATCAGAGTAAATGCTGACCTTCAGGAGAGCAGGACATGGACCTGGAGGGGGACAAGGGGACATCTTGTTCAGACGCTACTACCTGAGGGACCGTCAAGGAGACATTGTGGACCTTCACACTGTCCCCTGCAACATTCATTAATAAAAAGGACGACCCAGCCACTAGGGATGCACAAGCCAGTGTATTTCTTTGTGCTGGTCCCAGTACCAGGTAAATGGGCAGGGTTACGTCAGGAAGGGCATCAAGTGTAAAACTTTTTCCAAATCAATATGTGGACAACGAAACAGACTTCCATATCGGATCGGTCGAGGCCTGGGTTAACAACGACCGCCATCAGTACTGTTAGCCTACAGGGTGCTGGTGGACACTGGACTACTGATGGACAAAGAAGAAGATGAAGAGGAAGAAGAAGAAGAAGAAGAAGAAGAAGAGGAGGAAGGCATGTCCAGAGGGAGGAGGAGAGATGGAAGTGGAGGAGAGTGGAAGTGAGGGAGGGACTTTGAATGTTGGCAGCATGACTGGTAAAGGTAGAGAATGAGCTGATATGATGGAGAGAAGGAAGGTTGATCTTCTGTGAGCGAGAGACTAGATGGAAGGGTAGTGAGACCAGGTGTACTGGAGCAGGGTTTAAACTGTTCTACTATGGTGTGGATAGAAGGAGGAATGGGGGAGGAGTTATCCTGAAAGAAGAGTGTGTGGAGAGTGTTTTGGAGGTGAAGAGGGTGTCAGGGAGGGGGATGAGTTTGAAGCTGGAAGTTGAAGGTGTGATGATGAATGTTGTTAGTGCTTATGCTCTACAAGTTGGTTGTGAGATGGAAGAGTGGCGGTGGTCTAGTGGTAGAGTACTTGCCTCTGGATCAAGAGGTACCCGGTTCAAATCCCACCTCTAGTACTACCACCACTGGGTCCCTGAGCAAGACCCTTAACCCTGAATTGCTCCAGGGGGACTGTCCCTGTAATTAGGACATGTAAGTCGCTCTGGATAAGAGCGTCTGCTAAATGCCGTAAATGTAAATGTAAATGTAAGAGAAGGAAGAATTGTGGAGTGAGTTAGATGAAATGATAGAGAGTGTACCCAGGGGAGAGAGAGTGATGATTGGTGCAGATTTTAATGGTCATGTTGGTGAAGGGAACAGAGGTGATGAGGAGGTGATGGGTAGATCTGGTGTAAAGGCGAGGAATGCTGAAGGACAGATGGCTGTAGATTTTGCAAGAAGGATGGAAATTGCTGTAGTGAGAGAGGACATGCAGGTTGTCGGTTTGAAGGAGGACGATATCACGGACAGAAAGTAATGGAAACAGATAATCCACTGTGACGACCCCTAAATGGGTACAGCCGAAAGGAGTAGAAGAAGAAGAGGAAGAAGAAGAAGACTGGAAACGCACTATTAATTCATAAACTAACGAAGTTCAGGACTCGTCTCTATATTCATCTCAGATGAATCACCTTCACACATTAAAGTGAGAAAGAAAAACTTCCATGGAAACTGGATGCAATATCAAAGAACGTTCAGAGACATGAAGATAAGAAGACGGCTCAGTGACACTGTTATAAACCTGTATTAAAGTAATCACCACAGACAAGCCTTCACACCGTCCTCACCTGCAGTGTCCTTCAGGTGAGATATACTTCCATGAAACACAGCTGGACACCGAACACAAAACAATGTGCTGGCGGTCCAGTGGTTTCCAGTCCCACCTCCAGCACCACCACTGGGTTCCTCAGTTAAAGTCTGAACCAGCAGCTGCTGCCAGGAGACGATTGTCCCTGTAATCAGGACAGGGAAGCTGCTTTGGACAAAACAATAGAAAATGAAAAGACAAATACCAGTGTTGTACACCAGTACAACATAAAACAGGCCTGGAATCAGAAGGTCAAGGGTTCAAATTCCAGATCTGTAGGTGGCCATGATGTTCCCATGAGCAGGGTTCCGTCCCTGCTGTTTAGGGACGAGGCTCCATAATTGGAAGGTCATGGGTTTAAGTCCAGAAGGTTCCTCTGAGGTTGCCTTGATAAAGCTACTGTACCCATCACTGCTGTCTGGGCAATAGATATGGCTGCAACCTTGGGTTTTCTGGTGCATTTTGGGAACTGGCAGCTTCAGGTGCTGCATTTGGGTCCTAAACCTGTGTGGCTCCCTGCGTTCAGAGTGAGTCACACCGTTACAGTGTTTTGTGTAAATGTGGCTGTGTGTGTTTAGTGTAAAAAGAGTGTGTTTAGAGTAAAAGTATGTGTGTGTGCATTTAGTGTAAGAGTGTGTTTAGTGTAGATGTGTGTGTGTTTAGTGTAATTGTCATGTTTTTAAGGAAAGCGAGGTACGAGCGTGTGGAGACTTCAAGGTTTTTAATCTGAACGAGACGAGGCCGGGAGAAACGAGGCAAAAACAGACACTGCGAGCAGACAGTGCACGTCACTAATCGCTGAGATAGATCTACATCAGCAGTGCTGATGCAATAGACGTGTAGTGGGAGAAAGAATCAGCCAGTAGCGTATTAGAGCACTAAACTGGATGGAGTGACTCAGCGAGGTCATCATGCTGTCAGGGTCTAGCAGTAGAACATCATGTCTATGAGAAGCTTCAGTTCTGACGATGGGGTTTCCAGTGGTTATCCACTCCAACCATAAAATCATGGAGCTATACATAGTCTCCTGTAAACCTTTCCGTTCACTCTTGCTGTTATCTGTCACAGATCACGCCTGTCACTCTTTTCCATCCACTTCTCCTCCACCCTTCAGGCTATTCTCACTTTCCAAGATTCTGTTAAAAAGAGAAAAAAGTTTGACGGAATGAAAAATATTCAATGTAAATATTTAAGCAACACTAATGAATGATTACTTTTCTGGTTCTGGACCAAGAACAGTCTCGTTGTGTGTTTTTTGTGTTGGATGGTTGTTGATGAAATGGGAAACGGAGAAACAGAGAGAGATCCAGGCAGATCTCCACAGCTGGAGCTCCAAAGTACAGAAGACAGTTCTTTAAGAAAGTGTAAAGTGAGATGGAGAGGATCTAAAGCTCCAGAAGCAGGTTTTATATCATTCTGAGGTTCATCTGATCAGTGTGTGGTGTCAAACGTTAGAGATAAAGGCCTGAGAACAGGGCCTACAGCAGGAACTGACATTTAGGCAGCAGTGGTCTAGTGGTGAGGGAGTTGCCCCCTCGCATCGGGAGATTGTGAGTTCGATTCCCTCACCAGTAGGTTGCCCTGAGGTACCTTGAGCAAGGTACCGTCCCCGTCACAGCTCCCCGGGAGCTTTGGATAGCTACATGGTGTTTGCATGGGTAAAATGCAGAGTTCCAAGTTCGTTGTGGTTCACTGTGTGCTGTGCTGTGACCTCACAATTACAAGGGTTGTCACTTTCACTTTTTCACTTCACTTTCACTTATTTATATTCTAGGTGTTTATTTGGGGTCAAAATCAAAAGGTGGTGCAACCTACGAACAGTAGTTTCCCCTGAGGTTCTCTTGATCAAGGTACCATCCCCATCCCTGCTCCCCGGATATGTCTGCCCCCTGCTGTATGGTGTGTGTGTGTGTGTGTGTGTGTGTGTGTGTGTGTGTGTATGTTTAATACAGAAGATGTATTTGGTTGTGGTTCTCTGTGCTATCAATGACAAACATTCCCTTTCTCACACCGTCCAGCAGGGGTCAGACATATCCAACACCCGGAGAGAAGTGATGGGGACAGTACCTTGATCAAGGGTAACTCTGGATAACCTACTGGTTCAAACCCACAACCTTCCAATCCTGAGGTCCTTAAAGGACATCATCACAGAACCTTATGCTTTAACTGCACAGGAAGGGTTCTGTTGTGGTTCACTGTGTGCTGGGTGTTCTCACTGACTGGTAGTCACTTTCACTTTCACTAGTTGTGTCTCGTGAGCTGTATGTGGTGGATTTGTGTTGAAGATCTGATGAATCTCCATTAATTAAAGCTGGTATTTATTTTAATGTTAGACGGCCCAGATTCACACCTTTTAAAGAGACGTTTCTCTGGTTACTGTATGAGTTTGTTTCTGAAATTATTTCAGGGAATTATGACCTTCTAGAGCGTCCCCAACCCCCCATCATTACAGGACACAGGAGACACAGGCTGTCTTTTATGATGCTTTAATCAGAGACAGAGAGAACAGAAGAAGAGAACAGCTTCAGGTTACATTAACTTTAGATCATCCGATCACATCCATCACCATTAAACATGATTATAGTCTCGATCTTTACTGTTTAGACTGAAATAAGGATTCTCTGAAGGCTTCTCAGTGAGACGTGATTACTGAAGGACAAGAGGGTCACACTGAGGCAGATGCTGGGACATCTACCAATAAGAGACATAAAGAGGAAAACCGGTGGTTCCCTTATTCAGGCTTTGTGGCACAACTTGAATGCCCTGATCTTCATAGGCTCTCTCAGCTGTTGCACCAACCAACAGTGTGAAGAAATGGATGGTGGGAGATGGATCCTCCATGTACCATAGATACACAGAAGGTCCATCGGTCCCATTATTGAGGTCTACATTCAACCTTTTGAAGCCTTTTGTTTTCATATCGTCTTCAGGAACATATATTGCAGTGATGCCCGGCCCTGTCTTTGAGTGACGGATCCAGAGAAACACTGCAGAACGATGAGGGTCTGCTCCACGGTTGGTATCTTCATCCACTCTAAAATATCCATCCTTAAGGAGAGCCACATCTTCAGAGAAGTTGATAGAAGCTGTAATGCTGGAGATGAAGATTTTCTCTTCTCTCATCACCCAGGGATCACCCAGGGATCTCCCTGAGTTACCCGGCTCAAATCATAGCCCAGACGCTCCCATCCGTTTTCAACCAAACCAACCTCTTCATCCAAAAGGGTGGTGACCTTCAGATCCATGATGGGGAAGTCATACTGGGTGGTGCCCTGAATGTACCACAGATTTATGACACCGCCACTGTTTCCTGGGTTAATTTTTTTGCAGACCTGTTTGAACCCAGAGGCCATGAGACCAGACCTCATCCCATCCATGAATGAAAACTGGATTCTGGTGACAGCTGCTGCTCCCTCTTCCCTTTTGTACCAGAGGAAAACGTTGGGCCCACATGTACCACTGTTGAAGTTTCCAGGAACCATTTGGAAGAAAACTTTTCTTCTTCTTTCTCATTGGTAGAGATGTTAATTTCAGTGATTGTTGTGGCCATTTTGAGCTCTGATGGTTTGGGTGATGAAGCTGTGGTGAAGAAGAAAAGATATTAAATCAGTGATTGTCTGTAAAAAGTGAAACAATGAATTAGATCTGCTGTAGTTGAGGATCCACATCGTCTCAGAGCACAAAAACACTCTGATGATATTTACTGAAGCTGGAAGAGCACCGATGCTGAGTCATCATGTGGTGGAACCATCTGAATGATCTTCTAGAAGCCTGTAAAATGCTGGTCAGTCCTGCATGTTTCTGATTTGCTCATGAATGAATCCAGTGTGTGTTTTGGTGTAAAGACACTGAGAACACAAGATTACCGATCAAACAGATGCTGTCCTCAGTCAGTCACAGACGAGAGTATCTTCCTCTGTAAAGATCTTCTCGATAGACTCTTCTGCTAAGGTGGAGATCCCTGGTAAGATGAAGGAGAAATGTAGTTTTGTTACTACATTTCTAAATTTCAGTGTTTGTCTGGGGTGAAGCAGTGACCTGACTGAATCAGCACTCCAGCGGAGAGTGAACTCCACTCCGTTTACTAAAGACTTCTCTTTTTACAGGTGGATCTCTGTGGAGAACTATCAGAGCTCACTCTCCCAAATAAGGGTGATTTAATGGAACTGACTCGCCTTAAAGCAACCGTTCAAACCTCCACACTGTCCCACTAAACCAGGGGTGGAGCAGCAACGTCACCCCAGTACTGACATCTTGGGACGAGTTCATTAGAGGGACAGTTTGAACGGTTTGCAGACAAAGTGAGAGAAGTGAGACGGAGAGAGGACATGCAGACAGTCGGTGTGAAAGAGGAAGACACAGAGAACATGAGACATGGAGATGGACAATCTGCTGTGATTGGACACCTAATGGGAGCAGCTGAAAGAAGATGAAGCTCCACTTTTAAACTAAAGATAAACCTGGAACCCAAACCTGTCTCAGTGGATTTACTACACCTGGGCTTGATGGAGCACAAACACACACACGCACACAAACACACACACACACACACACACACACACACACACACACACACACACACACCACACACACACACAAACACACACAAAAAACACACACACAACACACACACACACACACACACACACACACACACACACACACACACACATATAAACATATAAATATAAAAATGTGTATATAAAATCCCCAGTAATAAAAGTCACGGACGGGTGGAGGACTTACGGCGAATGGTGAAGAGGCTGTGAGAAGTTTCAGAGTCTGCAGAGCAGCTGAAGAGACGAGTGGAGTCGAAGCTCCTGCAGCAGATCATTTATAGCAGGGGACACACACTCACCTGCTCAGGAGGGGGCGGAGCTTATGAGGAGAACACCTGCTCTCGGTGGTGGGTCACTGTTTGAAATAAGGATGTGCAATCTGTTTATACGAGTGGCCCAGTCAGATCTCAGAGAACCTGTTCCATTCGAATGAACGTGAATAAAAGTTAAAAACAAGAGAAATCTGGAAATTCTGGAAATCTAAAAATCACCAAAAACAATCTCTCTGTGGGAGGGAGGGTGGAAACTCACCAGGGTCCTTTAGTGCTGCTGATGGGTTTAGGTCCTGGATCTCTCCCGCTACATTCATTCACCACTAAATGATCCATTCTTCCGTTCTGTGTGGAATCCTTGGAAAACAATGGGACATCAGGATAATATCCATGGACATTGGGACATGAGGGGGCTCTAGTTAAGTTAATACACAGCATCTTCATCCTCTCTGAAGAGGACAAAAAGAAGAAATATCAGTCTGTAGGTTCTCACTCCAGGACTCATGACACACATTAAGACCAGGAACTGGATTATAAAATTTGTTTTAAATGAGACGGGAATTCAGTGGAATGAATCTAGAACAGGGGTTCTGTGTTCTCTGTTATTTCCTGTGTGTCGGTTCTCTGGCTGCAGCATTCTGAAGGATGTGGATTTAATGATGTAATAATAAAAGTTTCTCCAGTGAAATCTGATCAATAGACTCTACAGAGATGTAGGTGTGTGTGTCGTCTGCATTGCTGTGATCACTGACTCCATGTTTTCTTTGATCTTTTTATTAAAGTGAGATTAAAGAAGTGGAGTCTGGAGTTACAGCAGGGTTTCTAATTTCCTCTGTAGACTGTCGCCTTAAACTCCCACCCCGTTCAGGACTCCTGCTTCCTCTTGTGTTCTTACTGATGATGAGGATTTCTGTTCTTCATCACAATCCAGGTCCTTCATGTCCTCTTTTGATCTTGGTGTTTGAGCAACCAATCTCTGTTTACACACCAAATCCACCCAGTTCCACAGAAAGAGTAGGTTGGATTAATTATCGCACTGTTGACAGAAAGGCATATTTTAACAATTTCCCTTGAGCTTTTATTGAGCTAGATATCATGCAGTGTTATTCAGAAATGTCCTTTATCTACAGTCATGTGAATGTTATGAAAGTCTGTGTTTTTGTAATGTTCTTGGACATTATTGGATATTTAATCTCATTTGAACAACACTGTGAGATTCAAGTAATATAACTAAACAGTTTAAACTGAAGAAAGGACTTTTAAAAACGAAAGATTAGACTGAATTAAGCATCGCACTGTGGACAGAGAGACATATTTTAACACTTGACCTTTCATTGAGCTTGATATCCATTTTCTGCCGCTTGTTCCAAACGGGGTCGCGGGGGAGTGCTGGAGTCCAACCCAGCGCGATGACGGGGGACGCACCCTGGATAGGTCGCCAGCCCATCACAGGGAGGAGCGTTACAGGGACGGCACCTTGCTCAAGGGTACCTCAGGGTAACCCATTGGGAAGGGGTTCAAACCCCCGATCCTCCAATCATGTGGCCGACGCCCTAACCACTAGGCCACCACTGCCCTGAGCTTGATATGATGTAGTGTTATTCAGAAATGTCCATTCCCTACAGCTGTGTGAATAATCTCTGTTTACACACCAAATCCACCCAGTTCCACAGAAATAGTTGGTTGGATTAATCATCGCACTGTTGACAGAAAGGCATATTTTAACAATTTCCCTTGAGCTTTTATTGCGCTAGATATGATGCAGTGTTATTCAGAAATGTCCTTTATCTACAGTCATGTGAATAAGTTATGAAAGCCTGTCTGTTTTTGTATAGTTCTTGGACATTATTGGACATTTAATCTCAATTTGAATAACACTGGGAGATTCTAGTAACAAAACTCATCAAATAAAACTGAAGACAAGACTTTCCATAATCTTCTCAAGTCAAGTTAAGTAGGATTTTATTGTCATTTCAGCCATAAACACAGAACACAGTGAAAGGAAATAACGTTCCTCCAGGACCCTGGTGCTACACACAAGACAACAAGAGACATGACATAAGACACAAGACAAGACAGACAGACAAGAGAGACAGACAGGTGCAGACAACAGCAGTCAGAACAATAAACAGAACATACAGTGCAATCATCCGATGGATCGCTGCAGTGCTGCAGAACAAAGCAGCACATTGTTGGCAGTGTGATGGAGCAGGAGTGTTTTGGTTAATTTGCGAGTGCATCAAAAAATAAATACTAGTAATAAATAGTAAGTGTAGCAGTGGTAAAGTGATTATCAGTTCTAGAGTCTAATATTCAGGGGGAAGAAACTGTTTCACTGTTTCTCCTCCTGGTAGTGGAAGTCTGTATGCTGCGGAACCTTTTCCCGGATGGGAGGAGGGAGAAGAGAGTGTGGGACGGGTGAGAGGGATCATCCACAATGCTGGTTGCTTTGCGGATGCAGCGAGTGGTGAAGATAAAGAGACACCGATGATCTTCTCAGCTTTTCTCACTACCCGTTGTAGGGCAGTAATGCAGCTGCTCAGGATGCTCTCGATGGTTCCTCTGAAGAAGATGGTGAGGATGGGCGGTGGAACATGGGTTTCCTCAGTCTTTGCAGGAAGTAGAGACGCTGCTGGGCTTTCTTCATGATGGAGTTGGTGTTGAGGGTCCACGTGAGGTTGTCTGTTCAGTGAACAGACCAAGAAACTTGGTGCTCTGGACCATCTCCACAGGTGAGGTGTTGATATTTAGTGGAGCGTGGTCCCGACGTGGTCTCCTGAAGTCAACAACCATCTCTTTAGTCTTGTCGACGTTCAGAGACAGGTTGTTGGTTTCTTCACCAGTCTGTCAGCTCTTGTATCTCCTCTCTGTAAGCCGCCTCGTCCCCTTGCTGATCAGACCCTCCACGGTTGTATCATCAGCGAATTTGATGATGTGGTCGGAGCTGCTTGGCTGCACAGTCGTGGGTCATCAGTGTGAACAGCAGTGGGCTGAGCACACAGCTCTGGGGGGCTCCTGTGCTCAGTGTGATGGTGTTGGAGGTGCTGCTACTGATCCTGACTGACTGGGGTCTCCTAGTCAGGAAGTCCAGGATCCAGTTACAGAGGGAGGTGTTCAGGCCCAGCAGCCTCAGCTTCTCACTCAGGTGCTGAGGGATGATGGTGTTGAATGCTGAACTGTAGTGGATGAACAGCATTCTGACGTAACTGTCCTTTCTGTCCAGATGAGAAAGGGCCAGATGGAGGGTGGTGGAGATCGCATCGTCCGTTGAGCGGTTGGGACGATACACAAACTGCAGGCAGTCCAGTGAGGAGAGGCTTGATGTGCCTCATGACCAGCCTCTCAAAGCACTTCATGATGATATTACATTTCTGTAAAATGTAATTCTACAAAAATGTGATTTCTGCTGAGGATTAAATTAGGACACACCCACAATTATTCCCAATTAAAATCACACTCAAATCACACACAGGTGTAGCACATCAGGTCACATGATTAGAACATCCTTACTCAGCGTTTTTTTAAGGAGGGTGCTCCTGACTGTATAGTAAAAATCCCTTTACTTTTGTCCCTTTGCTTTTACCCCTGTCTTACAGTGTCCCACACCATCGAGTTCCAATGGAAAAGTAAACAGATACATCTCTAAAATGAACAATAGGGCTCATAGATGGCCAGGAGCGAACAGTTACATTTCATTACATAATCAGGCAGCTGTACTCACAATTGAGAAACTGAAAAAAAAGAGACCTTGAAATGTTGGTGGAGGATAAGACAGGATGTCATCAGTAAAAGGACCTTTGTCCAGAGTCCAAAGTGGCACAGGTGGGGGAACTGAGGTTTTAATCATGACAGCATTGAATATTATTGGTGGAAAACGATTAATGGGATGGATTTATGTAAATTTGAACGTGATTGAAAGGTATTAAAAGTCCGATGTTGGGAGGAGCAGTTGGAGTTGCTCAGTTGCAACAGTTGCTGGACCACACCTGCTGATACTCTTCAGTAAATTGGATGTGCTGCATTTCTCTGACTCCGCCTGATTTTTTGACCACATTGGTTTACAGACTTGGAAAAAGTTTCGTATTTAGTATTACACTTCGATTTTCCACGACAACTGTTGAGGTGAGAGGGAACACCATGGTGAGATCAGAAGAGCTTTGTTTTTTGGAGACTGGAAGTGCTTATATGTCTGGTAAGAACATGATAAAAAATAATCTGCAATCAGCAGATTGTCTACAAGTGGAGAACTTCCAAAACAACTGCCGACATCCAAGCAAGTTCATCCCGAGAGCAGACCGCAAGATGCTAAAAGAAGTCTCCAAAAACCCTAAAATGTCATCACCGGACCTCCCAAATGATCCCAAAATCATTTACAAAACAAAGTTCTAATAAAAATGTAGTTGAAATAAGGTTCTATTAAGATTCATTTCCAAAATAAAGATCTAATAAAATATCCGGACCAGCATTTTCCTGGTGAGGGACGCACTTTTAGGACAATGTAATCTGAATGATCACGTCTTCAAAAGAACTTTATATTTGGGTCGGTACTGGAAACACTATTCATCGCCACTATTGAATCGCCTTCACACAGTAAAGTGATAAAGAAACACTTCCATGGAAACTGGACGCAACACCAAAGAACCTTCAGAGACATCAAGATAAGACGAAGGCTCAGTGACACTGTTATAATCCCGTATTAAAGAAATCACAGCAGACAAGTGAGACTTACCTCCATGAAACACAGTTGGGCACAGAGAAGACACTGTGGTAGTCCAGTGGTTTCCAGTCCCACTTCCAGCACCACCACTGGGTTCCTCAGCCTGTGGTCTGAACCATGAGCTGCTTCCAGGAGAAGATTGTCCCTGTAATCAGGACAGGGAAGCTGCTCTGACAAAACAAAAATAAAAAAATCATAAAAACCCCAGTACGACATAAAACAGGCCCGGAATCAGAAGGTCACGGGTTCAAATCCCAGATCTGTAGATTGCCATGATGTTCCCATGAGCAGGGTTCCGTCCCTGCTGTTTAGGGACGAGGCTCCATAATTGGAAGGTCATGGGTTGAAGACCATAATGTTCCTCTGAGGTTGCCTTGATCAATTATTAATCAGTTATTAATAATGTATCATTAGTGATGTTCATTTATGATGTAATATTAGTGATGCTTATTGATGTTTATTAGTAACCCAGCCACTAGGGATGCACAAGCCAGTGAATTTCTTCATGCTGGTCCCAGTACCGGGTAAATGGGGAGGGTTACATCAGGAAGGGCATCCGGTGTAAAACTTTGCCAAATCAATATGCGGACAACGATACAGAATTCCATAACCAATCGGTCGAGGCCCGGGTTAACAGCGACCGCCATCAGTGCTGTTAGC
>JABMDN010014458.1:0-11555 GCA_017165825.1 Hepsetus odoe
GAAGAAGAAATGGTTTATTGTTACCTCTGAGATTAGAGAAGGTGGATAGAAGTTCAGGATTCAGCCCCTGCGAGAAGCTTTTACATCACTGATCAGCTGATGGGCTTTCAGTGCATTTCTGCTGTGTTCCACAGACCTGAGAAGACACACAACACTAATAACACTATAACGAGCATGAAAATGAAAGTGAAAGTAACTGTATATTGTTGTGGACAGCAACACATACACACACCGTCCAGCAGGGGGAGCCAGATCCAGTGCCTGCAAAGCAGTGATGGTACCTTGATCTCACCTTGGTACCTTGACCTTGACCTCAGGGCAGTGGTGACCTAGTGTAGGCCCCAGGATCAGGAGGTCATGTGATCAAATCCCAGACCAGTAGGTTACCCTGAGATACCCTAAGCAAGGTACCGTCCCCATCACTGCTTCATCGGTTCTTTAAATAGCTGCTCCCTGCTGCACAGTGTGTGTGTTAAAAGCAGAGGCTGCATTTCACAAAGACTATTAGTCACTTTCACCCACGACCTTCCAGTCCTGGAGTCCCTAAACACCAGGAAACCACTGCACCGGGACACAACACATGACTGCAGGGAAGTTTGCTGAAGAATGTTTATTGGTAAATGAGAAATCGTAAAGGAGATACATGTGTTTTATCTCTTCAGGCAATACCATCAGGCACCTCTCATGAGCTCCTCTGTTACTCACACAGGCAGTACAGCCGTCATGATCGCAACAGTACACCGGCACTTTTCTATTGATGGTTTGAATATTTGCTTCCCACTGAAGAATATTGTTATCATGTTTCCAAACCTGCCTGAACGCTTTTGGTCTGTAGTGATTCTGGAACATGTTGAGGGCCGAGATGATGCTGGTGGGTTTGTAAGGTGTTGAGCAGCTTTTCACACACGGAGAGTTGACGGTGTAGAAAACGGTGCAGCCACTTCGGTCTTTCTCCAGGAGCTTCTTCATGAGAGGATCAGCAGGAGATGTGTTCGGTGGGCTGGACTTTACCAGCAGCAGGTACTCGGAGTGGTAGTTGAATTTGGGGTTTGAGGGTTGTGGCTTTGGTTTGTGACCCACACACACACACACACACACACACACACACACACACACACACACACACACAACAACACACACAGACCCACACACTTTATAGATAAAGTTAATAAACTGAACTAATAAAATAGATAAAGATAATAAACTGAACTAATAAAATAGTTAAAGATAATAAAACTAGACTAACTGTAACGGTGGCGGGGTAACGGAGGGACGTCAGCTCGGAGCCAGGAGTTAGGAACATACTTTTATTAGTCACACTTACAAAAACAAGGAACGACTCAGCAGGGATGCCCAGACTTCCCTCTCTCCGGCCACTTCTTCCAGCTCCTCCGGGCGGATCCCAAGGCGTTCCCAGGCCAGCCGAGAGACATAGTCTCTCCAGCGTGTCCTGGGTCTTCCCTGGAGTCTCTTTCGGTGGGGCGTGCCGGAACCTCACCAGGAGGCGTCAGGGGGCATCTAATCAGATGCCAGAGCCCTCATCACAGCTCCTCTCGATGCGGAGGAGCAGCGGCTCTACTGAGCCCCCTCCCGGATGGCTGAGCTTCTCACCCTATCTCTAAGGGAGAGTCCAGACACCCTGCGGAGGAAACTCATTTTGGCCGCTTGTATTCGCGATCTCGTTCTTTCGGTCACTACCCACAGCTCGTGACCATAGGTGAGGTGGGAGCGTGGTCGACTGGTAAATTGAGAGCTTTGCCTTCTGGCTCAGCTCCTTCTTCACCATGACGGACCGATGCAGAGCCCGCATTACTGCAGAAGCTGCCCCGATCCGCCTGTCGATCTCCTGCTCCATTTACCCTCACTTTCGTGGGCAAGATCCCGAATACTTAAGCTCCTCCACTTGGAGCAGTCTCACTCCCAATCCTGAGAGGGCATTCCACCCCCTTTTCCGACTGAGGACCATGGCCTCAGATTTAGAGAGTGCTGATTCTGTCAGCCCTTCACACTCGGCCGACCGATCCAGGTGCTGAAGGTCACGGCGCCAGTGGGAGCCAACAGGACAACGTCATCTGCAAAAGCAGAGACCCAATCTGAGCCCACCGGCGGACCCCCTCAACGCCCTGGCTGCGCCTAGAAATCCTGTCCATAAAAGTTATGAACAGGATCGGTGACAAAGGGCAGCCCTGGCGAGAGTCCAACCTCACCGGGGAACGGAGTCCGACTTGCCGGCAATGGACGCAGCTCTGACACCGGTTGTACAGGGACCGGACAGCCCTTAACAGGGAATCCGATGCCCCCTTCTCCAGGTACCCCACAGGAGCCCCGAGGATTCCGGTCGAATGCCTTCTCCAAGTCCACAAAGCACATGTAAACTGGTTGGGCAAACTCCCATGCACCCTCGGGACCCTGCCCAAGGGTGTGGGAGCTAGTCCACTGTTCCCAGCGACCTGAATGCGAGAAACCACATTGCTCCTCCTGGATCTGAGGTTCGACTATCCGACGGACCCTCCTTTCCAGGACCCCTGAATAGACTTTCCCCAGGAGGCTGAGAAGTGTGATCCCTCGATAATTGGAACACACCCTCCGGTCCCCTTTCTTAAAGAGGGGGACCACCACCCGATTTGCCAATCCAGAGGGCACCGTCCCCCGATGTCCATGCGATGTTGCAGGCGTGTCAGCATGACAGTCCTACCACCACAACATCCAGAGCCTTGAGAACTCTGGGCGGATCTCATCCACTCCCGAGCCCTGCCACCAGGAGCTTTGACCACCTTGGCAACCTCATTTAAGAGATGGGAAGAGTGCTCGATGTCTGAGCTCTACTTCCTCCTCGGAAGGCATGTTGGTGGAGATAGGAGGTCTTGAGTACTCCCCCACCGACCCTGGCGTCCAGTGAGTCAGCAGCGCACCATCCCCACTATGCACTGCGTTGACGTGCTGCTTTCCCTCCTGGGCGGATGGTGGACCAGAATTTCCTGACCATCTGCAGAGAGTCCTTCTCCATGGCGCTCTCAGCTCTCCATGCCGAGTTTTGCCTCAGCAACCACCAGAGCCGCATTCCGCTTGGCCTGTCGATTTTCTCAGCTGCCTCGGGCCCCGCACTGGTCAAAAAAAGGCCGGTAGGACTCCTTCTTCAGCCCGTGCATCCCTCGCTGGTGTCTGGCAGGTTCCCCAGCTCGGTCAACGCCTTCTTGACAATGGAGGAGTGCGGAACAAGGAATCCATTCAGACTCAATATCCCCCTCCCGGGGCGTGGTTAAAGCTTTGGCCAGGTGGGGTTGAGCTTGTCCTGACAGGGGACTGCGCCCAGGCGTTCCCAGCAGACCTCCGCGTGCGTTTGGGCCTACCAGGTCTGACCAGCATCCTCCCCCACCAACGAAGCCAACTCACCACCAGGTGATGGTCGGTTGACAGCTCCGCCCCTCTCTTTACGAGTGGCGTCCAAGACGCTGGGACACAAGTCGATAGCAAGACCCTGTCCGATCATTGGAGAACTGTGGCCTAGGGTATCTGGTGCCAGGTGCACATGTGGACATCCTTATGCCTGAACATGGTGTTGGTATGGACAATCCGTGTGGCACAAAAGTCAATAACCAAACACGCTCTGGATTTTCAGATCGGAGGCCATTCCTCCCAATTACGCCCTTCCAGGTGTCACTGTCATTACCCACGTGAGCATTGAAGTCCCCCAGCAGAGCGATGGAGTCACCAGGGGGGACGCACTCTAGCGCCTCCCAGAGACCCCAGAAAGGGTGGGTAGTCCAGAATGCTGTTTGGCGCATGAGCGCAGACAACACTAAGGACCCGTCCCGACCCGAAGGCGGAGGGCCGCCACCCTCTCATCTCGGGATCAAACCCCAATGTACTGGCGCCAAGCCGTGAGACCCAATAATGCCCACACCTGCTCGCGCCTCTCACAGTGGCAACTCAGGTGGAAAGAGTCCAGCCCTCTCAAGAGACTGGTTCAGAGTCCAAGCTGTGCGTCGAGGTCGTCCAACTGTATCTAGCTGGAACTGCTCAACCTCGCGCTAGCTCAGGCTCCTTCCCCACCAGAGGTGACATTCCACGTCCCTAGAGCCAGCTTCTGCAGCGGTCCCGGACACATGAGGCGTTTGACCACCGCCCAGCTCACAATGCACCGAGCCTCTTTGGCCCCTCCACAGGTGGTAGGCCATGGGAAGAGGACCCACGTTACTCTTCGGGCTAGCCCGGCCGGAGCTACATGGGTGGCCCGACCACCAGGCGCTTCGCCAGCCAGACACCCCACCTCAGGCCTGGCTCAGAGCCCGGTGACCACGTCGAGGCGGGAAACGTCTTCCAAAGGTTTTTATGCATCATCAGGGTCCTCTGAACCGCTCTTTGTCTCTTCCCTCACCTGGACCTGTTTGCCTTAGGTGCCCCTACCAGGGGCATAAAGCCCCGGACAACATAGCCCCCAGGATCATTGGGACACGCAAACCCCTCCACCACGATAAGGTGGCGGTTCAAGGAGGGGAGGATCTTTAACTATCTATCAATAAATAAATATATCTGATGAGGTTCTGTTGGGTTCCGTCCATAATAAGGGTTTAATTTAGTAGCTGGGGTAATGAAAGTGGTCCACAGTGGTTCTGAAGTCACAGTGTTGGTGAACAGAACTGGACGTCTGAATGTCCCTCACAGACGTCAAATGGTGGTGAAGATGGGAGGTCTGGTTCTGGTCACCACCACTGGAGAGGAACCTTCGCCATTTCACACCAAACCCCCTCAGGAGGACTTTATTAGAGTTCATTAGGGGGAGTTTGGGTTCTTTAAGGTCTGAAGGAAGTGTAAAGTGAGGAACAACAGTTCTTTCTGGTTAAAGTAAAGAGGAAGCGCTTTATTAACACTCACAGCGGCGGAAACCTCGTAACTTTAGTTTCTTCGTCTTGTGGAGAAAGCGGCGATCTGCTGGGTTTTCACCTGAGAGTAGACGAACGGAGAAGAGAGAACAGGAAGAGTCCCATCACAGCTCCACGACAGGCCTGTAGAAACACACACACACACACACACACACACACACACACACACACAGACACAAAGAGGTTTCATTTTTTTCAAACCACCTTAAATTCTGTTGCCTTAAATCCTGCAGTGAAGCTGATCTCACTTCTGGAGATACTGAAACTGAACTAATAAAATAGTTAAAGATAATAAAACTGGACTAATAAAGTAGATAAAGATAATAAAACTGGACTAATAAAGTAGATAAAGATAATAAAACTGGACTAATAAAATAGATAAAGATAATAAAGCTGGACTAATAAAATAGTTAAAGATAATAAAACTGGACTAATAAATAGATAAAGATAATAAACTGGACTAATAAAGTAGATAAAGATAATAAAACTGGACTAATAGTAGATAAAGATAATGAAACTGGACTAATAAAGTAGATAAGGTAATGAAACTGGACTAATAAAATAGTTAGAATCAATAAAAACGGACTAATAAAATAGTTAAAGATAATAAAACTAGACTAACAAATAGATAAAGATAATAAACTGAACTAATAAAATAGATAAAGATAATAAACTGGACTAATAAAGTAGATAAAGATAATAAAACTGGACTAATAAAATAGTTAAAGATAATAAAACTGGACTAATAAAATAGTTAAAGATAATAAAACTGGACTAATAAAGTAGATAAAGAATATTAAAACTGGACTAATAAGTAAAATAAAGATAATAAAACTGGACTAATAAAGTAGATAAAGATAATAAAACTGGACTAATAAAATAGTTAAAGATAATAAAAGGACTAATAAAGTGAATAAAAGATAAATAAAACTGGATGTCACACGTGGGGTGTTATGGGCACGCTAGAGGGCGCTCTCTATCACGTATAAGGTGTTTATGTCGCAGGAGGTGTTATGGGTACGCTAGAGGGCGCTCTGTTCTGACTGAGCACACCACAGGCCCCCTGCGAGATCAGGTGTGCATCATTGGGAGCTGACTTCAGCTGATGAGTCAGAACAGGCGCGAAAAACTCTAGGTAAGTCCGACCTCACAGCGTAACGGGGGTTTTTGGTATGTGTAAACTTTGTGTCTATGACTGGTATAGGTCACTAGGATAGACACCCTGAAGTATCTAGAAGTTAGACTGCAGTTCCCGGTTCGAGGGTTTCAGGTGTAGAACTGCAGTCCCAGTTCTCTTTGCTTGTTTTGTTTTGTCACTGTGCATAATAAACTTCTGTTCTGAACTCCTGGCTCTGAACTGGCGTCCATCCGGTACCCTGCCACCGTTACAGAAATGAGCCGCCTAAACCGGGACGCCAGGAGCCGAGAGGAGGGAGTCTGGAGGAGCTGGAAGCGGGCACTGGGGCCTGATTGAGGATCTCGAGCAGCGCGCTGCCATCTTGGCAACTGGGGCAATGCGACGGAGCGGTGAAGATGCAAGTAGCACGCCACGGAGATCTCGCGATGCCTGGACATGCTGGATCGCTCAATCCAGCTCGCCCCCTCGCTGGAGTTCAGTGTACGGCTGAGGGAGTGCTGGCGAGTGAAGAGGGCGGCTCGGGCCACCGCGCGAGCAATGTTATCGGCGACCCCTTGCGGAAGGAGCCGTTTACGCCCCTTTCTGAACCGAACGCTCTCCACCAATGTAACACGGGACACCGCCTCCTTCATAATCACAGCGGTCTTTCGGCGGTGACAGCTGTGCGCCAACCACAGCGGTCGATCGGCGGAGAGCCCGCCCTGTGCCACACGGTCGGAAGGAGGAGCTCTGCGAAGCCAAAGAAAAAGCCGCGCCTGCGCTTGTGACTTAACCGCTCGCGCCTCGTTCTTTCCTGCTCGACCAACCTAGCGCTGGAAATCGGTGATTCGCTGCATTCACCAATCACAGCGCCGCAGTCGCGATGACAGCACCCAGCACCAATCACAGCGCCGCATTCGCGATGACAGCACCCAGCACCAATCACAGCACTCCATCAGCGGCGGTGCTGACCAAGAGCTTCTGATGAAGGCTCTGCACAGTTAATGGAGCGTTTTGACTAGAAGTCTCCCGGCTCAGGAGCCATTTCAGGCAGGAGTATTAACTGCAAAGGTTCAGGGTTAGAACACGTTCTACCGAGGAATCAGAAAGTCTGGCTGTCTGTTTCTGGGCGCAGAGAGACAAAACAAAACATGTTAGTCGAGCAGCTCCAGGAAATGGAGCGGGGAGCTTCTCGCAAGCTGGCAAAGAAATCAGTACCGCAGTCTGAATCTGGCCTTGCAGGCAAGTGTGAAAAATTAGAGGAGGACAACGCATCTCTTCAGGCTGTGACACACCAGCTGCAGGTGAGTCACCAATCTCAAATACGTTCCCTTCAGGAGGAGAGGGCTTCAGTAAAGGGGGAACTTCAGGAAAAGCAGGCTAGGCACCCTGAACTTGAGAACACAACCAAGTGAAGTAGGCAACAAAGTGAAAGACACTTCCGGCATCCGGCAGCAGGAGGAGTCGACCAGGAGAGCGCCGCGGCAGCGGAGAACGGTGTTCCCAAATAACTACGAACCAGTCTGCTGCTGCGAGAAGGAAAGCTCGGACACAGAAAGCCAGGCATGAGGCTGCGGTAACCCTTCAGAACGATGAAACACAACTGAGAAAGTACTACCTGAGGCTACAATGGGCAGCCAAGACGGTTCAGCGATATTATAGAGCTAACAAGAGTATGAGGCAAGAAATGAAGTCTTTGAAGGAGAAAAAAGAGCATGGTTGTTCTACAAGCTGCATTCGAGGATGAAAGCCAGACAGACTCTGAAACTGAAGCACCAGGCTGCGGTTATACAAAGGGCTTACAGGGCTCACTGTTAACGGACACGATACTCATACATCAAACAGGCATTGTTGCAACTCAGCTGGTATCGTTCCTGCGTGAAGCCAGAAAACAGAGAGAGGAGTTTCTGACATTTCGCTCCGCTGCAATGTTCCTGCAAGCCTGCTTCAGAGGTCAGAGGGTCAGAAGGGCTGTGATCCTGCCATCAGGCCGCTTCCTGATTCAGGCTCGTTCAGAGAAGACACAGGGGAGGTAACAAAGTACCAGGCCATAAGGAGGTCAGCCATCTTTCGTTCCAAAATACTAGGTCCTACATCAGAGACTAAGCGAACATGAAAGATTTCAGGTGTTGAAAGTCAGCGATACACATCGGAGGCAGCTTTTGGGGATATTTAGTCGCGAAAAGAATGTTAATACTATGAACAAAGCTGCCTTGTCATCCTCGGGCTGTTGGGAGAGTGCACCAGCGGGGTCTGCCAGTCTTCAAGAGGCGCGCTGGGCAACAGGTGGTGCGTCCAGAGGAGGTTGGAAGGTGGAGACCCCGGGACTTCAACAAGGACAGAGGTGTCAAAGCGTCGCGATGCTGCGATGGTAGCACGAAGTCAGTCAGGAAATTAAGAACGATCGAGGATCGGGTGTGGCACAGAGGCGAGACAATCCAGTCCCACCTCAGGAGGTGACAGATCAGCTGCAGTGTTCGGTTTTGCTGAACAGGAGGTTACTGACGGGACTCTACCAGCAGCTGACCGAGAAGAAACACATGCCACAGGTGAAACGCCGCAGTCACCGAAGGACCGGAGGAAGGAAAAAGAGAGACTGGCTCAGAAGTAAGGTGGCGACACAGGAAAGACAGTCAGTTCAGAGAGGGCAGAGGTCCTTCGATTCCGAGATACACGCTGTGAGGTTTCCCCAAAGAAAGGGACTGGGAGAATACAGGAACAGAGAAACCAGATCGTAGGCCGGATAACACGGAGAGTTGGGACTCCAACCCCTCAGGAGAAGCTGGAGGCTAAAATAGCCACAATGGAGGGGCAGTTGCGTCAGTGCCGGACAGAGCTGAGACAGGTGCGGGACCACAGCATCGCTCTGCAGGCTGACCTGAAGGCCCGTCATGGGGTGCAAACTCACTGAGCTAGAAAACCAGGTCGGTATGGAAGGTAGGTGGCCCTCGCCAGTCTCTACTCTCTTCTCCGACACCAGTGCCTGCTGGAACCCAGAGAGCCAAAGCTTGAAACAGAGCAGCGGAGAACAGTCCAGGCAGAAAGCGGGTGCGAATGCAGAGAGAACGCTGCCTTCAGACCCTAACATCGGCTCGCCCCGCCTTCAGCAAACCAGAACAAGGTGGCGTTTGGAGGAAGCCACGGGGAACTCCTCAGCGTGAAACCAGAAGCTGGGACACTTTGCGTCGCCAGACTGGCATTGGAAGTATGTTGAACAGGAAAAGGGCAAAAAGACACCAGCACGAATCAGTTCAGGGAGGCGGATAGAACCGAGCGCCAGGAGAATTCGGGGAGAAGTGGCCATCTGGAACCCGACTGACAGGGTTGTAAGCAGAGCTTAGACTCATTGAAAAGACTTCCTCTGTAAACCCTGTAACGTCTCTGTGTAGCTCCCTTTCAGGTCCTGTCGAGTCCAGGGTTCCATGGAGTCAGGCAAAGCCTCCAGGGACTTTAGAGCCGAGTTCAGGCACCGGGCAAAAGGGTGGATGGAACTGCTAGGATTCACCCACCAGCTGCCTGACATGACTAGTCGGAGGTCCTTTAGGTGTTTTTTTGTTTTATTTATGGACTGTCCATGTGCAATGTCCCACAAGGGAGCTTCTGTTGTTCTGTAGTCTTCATTGTTTGGCCTCCCCCTGAGTTTCGGCTATGTTCGCAGAACCGCGCCTTTGAAGGTTCTGTCACGTGTTGTGTTTGGGCATGCTGAGGCGCTCTCTATATCACGTATAAAGTGTTTATGTCACAGGAGTGTTTGGAGTGCACGCGGGGCTCTGTTCTGACTAAGCACACCTAATTTTCTTGAGTCAGGTGTGTGCATCATTACAAGACTGACTATTTAAGCCCGATGAGTCAGGGCTAGAGTATGACTCGTCATTGAGTCAAACCTGCAGCGTAGCAGAGGTTTTAGTATGTGTAAACTTTGTGTCTATGACTAGGTACAGGTCGCCTAGTATAGACCACCTAGTCTCTAGGGTTAGAACGGGGGACTGCAGTTCTACACCTGAAACCCTAGAACTGGGGAACTACAGTCCCCCGTTCCCTGTTTCTTGTTTGTTTGTCACTGTGCATAATAAACTTCTGTTCTGAACTCCTGGCTCTGAACTGGCGTCCATCCGGTACCCCGCCACCGTTACACTGGACTAATAAAATAGATAAAGATAATAAAACTGAATGAGCCGCGCTCTGTTCTGACTCATCGGGGCTTAAATAGTCAGCCCCAATGATGCACACCTGCCCGCAGGGGCTCAGGTGTGCTCAGTCAGAACAGAGCGCCCTCTAGCGTACCCAAAACACCTCCTGTGACAAACACCTTATACGTGATAGAGAGCGCCCTCTAGCGTGCCCAAAACACCCCACGTGTGACACTAACAAATAGATAAAGATAATAAAGCTGGACTAATAAAATAGATAAAGATAATAAAACTGGACTAGTGAAGTAGATAAAGATAATAAAACTGGACTAATAAAATAGTTAAAGATAATAAAACGACTAATAAAATATAAAAAGATAATAAACTGCTGCCCTTTCACCCCACAGTAGACTCACCATCGCTGTGGATGTTGGAGGATTCATAGATGTTTGTGCAGAAATGAAGAACTGTCTCTGCAGAAAGTCCTGAAGAAGAGAAAGAGACACTGATTTATAAGGATTTTAGCCCCGCCCACTTATCTGCAGATGCTGTTTCAGGGAAATAAATGTCCTTTCACTTTCTAAATGACTCTAGACGACCTGTGTTGACTTAAACTTTATTTTACACGTACAGTCTGGGCCAAAGCTTTTGACAATGACACAAATACTGATTTCACAGTTTGCAGAAACTCTGGGATGTTATAAAGTCCCTCTTTTCCATGAAAACTGAATATCAAAAAATGTGTTTCTGCTGAATTTCAGAAACAGAAGGACCTGCTGGCACCATCCCAGTGATCCTCTCCTGAACACAGGTGGGAGAGTTGAGGAGGACCAGGCTGGAGATCACTCTGTCCTGCTGACTGAGGTACAACAGCAGACTGGATGCTCTCAGAGGAGGAGGTGCTTGAAATCAATAAGTAAAATAAAAGTGTATTTATTGAAATACGACCATTTATCTTTTACTGAAAAACAATTCTGAGGGACATTGAAAGTTAATTTTTCATACAAAAGTCTGCTCTGACTTTGCACACCTGAGTTAATTTGGGCCACAGGTGTGGGCGGGGTTTATAAGCCCCAATGAGTCAGGGCAGAGGGTCGGCCATTGTTCATGTTACCTCTTTTTTTCAGTGGTTCCTGAATTCTGTTTACGTTGAGCACCGGACTCCTGGCTTCACGTCTATGTTCAAGCTACATTACAGAAATGACCGACCTGAGAACGAATAATGTAGCGAGCCAGGAGATCACAGAGATCACTTGGTCCCCAGAGCTGCGGGTGATGGACCCTGGCATCCTTTCGGTCACATCTTCTCCGGAGCTCCATTAGCATCTGGGGAGTTGTGAGCAGGAGATCGTAAGGAGGGGAGAGCTGTTCACAGACAGAGAACACATGAAAGAACCGTTCATAAAAATATCAGAGCATCTATTC
>JABMDN010014459.1:0-11936 GCA_017165825.1 Hepsetus odoe
TAAAGGAGCAAAATCATTGAGCAGTCAGAAGAGTACCCCCAGCGATACTCGACTTGAAGCAAGAACATCTGATACATCTACTGAACTGATTATCAGCGGACTAAAGCTCACAGACTCCGCGCTCTACTACTGTGCTCTTAGAGTAGACACAGTGACATAAAGTCTCTGACAGGCTGTACAAAAACTTATTTCCTTTATAGACCACAATATCAGTGAACCACAAACCCAGATAAAGTCTTCGCTAACAGCTGCTACTGAAATAAAGAGAAAACATGAATAAAGTTTGATAATACATTATATTCAATTTCAACCTTCATTTTCATTCATTCATTATCCGGGCCACTTGTCCTAATTAGGGTCGCGGGGGGGTGCTGGAGTCCATCGCAGCTCACACAGGGCGAAGGACGGGGACACACCCTGGACAGGTAGCCAGCCTCCATCCATTATCTGCCGCTTGTCCCAAACGGGGTCGCGGGGGAGTGCTGGTGTCCAACCCAGCGCACACAGGGCGAGGACAGGGGACGCACCCTGGACAGGTCGCCAGCCCATCGCAGTCAATTTCAACACTCAGACTGAAATACAGTGTAAGGCTGGATTCGTTCATACTTTTCATATTTTTGAAAACTTTTCATACTTTTCATATTTCAGAAGCTCCACATTAGAAAGACTCACACAAACACAGATCAGCATTAGAGCACTGAGAGCATAACAACACTAATGGCTCCATCTGATCATATTCATGATGGAGATAAACTATGAAGATAAAGATAAATGAAGATAAATCATACTCATTATGTTACTAGGTACACATTATGAAGATTCACTTAACAAGAAAAGAGAATTCACATTTTATTACAAATGACATCAAATAAATAAATACTTTATTTCTGAAGTGATCAGGGGGCTAATGTTTTTGTGAAGAGGGAGAATCTGTCACACGTTGGCTGATGTGACTGGATGTAATTGCAGAGTTTGGATCACAGAACAGGGTTTTATTGATGAACACAATTAATCACACAAACAGAAACCACACACACAGCAATTAGTACTGACATTAGAGATGCCACAGTGACACATAAGACAAACATTGAGCCACAGATCTGCCCTGATTCACAGATATTGTAGCTGTGGCTGTCCTGTTCAACATCAGTCGAAGCATGCTTTATCAGAAGAAAATCTTTGGGAGTAGTTCTATATACGTATACACTGCTCAAAAAAATGAAAGGAACACAGAGTATAGTATTAAGTCAGCTAAACTTCTGGGATATTGATCTGGTCAGTTAAGTAGCAGAGGGAGTTGTAAATCAGTGTCAGCTGTTTTGGTGTTGATGAAATTAACAACAGGTGCACTAAAGGGGCAACAATGAGACCACCCCAAACACAGGAAGGGTTTTGCAGGTGGAGGCCACAGACATGTTTTCCCTCCTCATCTTTTTTTACTGCTTTTGGTGGTCTGTAGGATGACCTTGGAGATCAAAAAGAGGAGGAAAGTGAGGGCAGAGTCGAGGATTAAATGGTTGAAGCTGATGCAGGAGGACTGCAAGGTGGAATTCAGGCAGGAGTTAACACAGGCACTGGGAGGTTTTGAACAGCTACCGGATTGCTGGGAAATGACTGCAGAAGCGATAAGCAGACGGCTAGAAATGTACTTGGTGTGACATCTGGAAGGAAGAAGGAGGATAAGGAAACCTGGTGGTGGAACCAAGAAGTCCAGGAGTGTATTCAAAAGAAGAGGGAGGCAAAGAAGACATGGGAAAGTCAGAGAGATGAAGAAAGTAGACAGGTGTACAAGGAGATGAACCGCAGGGTGAAGAAAGCAGTGGTGAAGGCCAAAGATAAGGTGTTTGGTGAATTGTATGAGAGGTTGGACAGTAAAGAGGGAGAAAAGGACCTTTAACGATTGGCTAGACAGAGAGACAGATCTGGGAAAGATGTGCAGCAGGTCAGGGCGATTAAAGACAGAAATGGAAACGTACTCGCAGGTGAACAGAGCGTGTTGAGCAGATGGAAGGCATGCTTTGAGGGGCTGATGAGTGAAGAAAATGGAAGCATGGAGATGTTTAGGGGAGATGGCAGTTGAGTTTCATCCCATGAAGTTATGGGAAAGAGTAGTGGAAGCTAGGTTAAGAAAAGAGGTGAGGATTAGTGAACAGCAGTATGGTTTTATGCTGAGAAAGAACACTACAGATGCAATGTTTGCTCTGAGGGTGTTGATGGAGAAGTACAGAGAAGGTCAGAAGGAGTTGCATTGTGCCACTGTGGACTTGAGAAGAGTTGTGGTTTTGTCAGAGTGAAAGTGAAAGTGAAAGTGACAACCCTTGTCATTGCGAGGTCACAGCACAGCACACATGAACCGCAACGAAATTGGACCTCTGCATTTAACCCATGCACACAAACACCGTGCAGCAGTGGGCAGCTATTGAAAGCGCCCGGGGAGCAGTGATGGGGACAGTACCTTGCTCAACAGTACCTCAGGGCAACCTACTTGTGAGGGAATTGAACCCACAATCTTCCGATGCGGGGGCAACTCCCTAACCACTAGGCCACCGCTGCCCCAGAGGAAGTATGGATTGGCCGAGAAGTTCAGGATATGTATGAGGGCAGTGTGACAGTGGTGAGATCAGATACATTTAAGGTAAGAGGTTGGATTACATCAAGGATCAACGCTAAGCCCATTCTTGTTTGCTGTAGTAATGGACAGGTTGATGGACGAGGTTAGACAGGAGTCTCCGTGGATGATGATGTTTGCTGATGATCTTATGATCTGTAGTGAGATTAGAGAGCAGCTTGAGGAGAACCTGGAGAGATGGAGATATGCTCTATAGAGTAGAGGAATGAAAGTGAGTATGTCAAAGACAGAATACATGAGTGTGAATGAAAGGAAGGAAAGTGGAGTGGTTAGGATAAAGGGAGTGGAGGTGACAAAGGTGGAGGAGTTTAAATACTTGGGATCAACAGCTCAGAGTAATGGTGAAGAGAGGTGAAGAAGAGAGTGCAGGCAGGTTGGAATGGGTGGAGAAGAGTGGTTGATGATTTGTCACAAGACAGGTACCAGCTAGAGTAAAAGTGTGATGAGGATGGACAGAATTAGAAATGAGTATATTAGAGGGACAGCTCAGGTTAGACACTTTGGAGACAAACTTTGAGAAGCAAGGTTGTGTTGGTTTGGACATGTCCAAAGTAGATATGAGGATTATATTGGGAGGAAGATGTTGAAGATGGAGCTGCTTGGAAAGAGGAAAAGAGGAAGATGAAAGAAGAGGTTTATGGACGTGGTGGGAGAGAACATGCAGGTGGTTAGTCTGAAGGAGGAAGATTCCAAAAGAACCAGAAGAAGTGGAGACAGTTGATCGGCTGTGGCGACCCCTAAACAGGAGCAGCTGAAAGAAGACCACAGAATTTGAGCCCATCTGTCAAAGACATTACAGAGGCCAGGGCTGTCTAACAAGAAGCACTTGATATTCTTAACCCCACATTTCTTTCTTTAGCTAAACCGAAGCGCGAGAGTCCCTACCAAGTCTGGGATGAAGAGGACAGCAACCTTTCACCCTCTTTCACAAGTTGGTTGCATAGCAAGGCCAGCAGAAATATCTTTAATCTCCTTTTTGAAAGTTATTGAAAGTTATTTTGAAAGCCATTGCTTACCCAGTGCTAGACTTGATGTTTTGCAGCAGTTCATTTCTTAATTATAGCCTGACACCTTCTGAACAGCATAAACAAACTTTGAAAAGTTGGCAGGTTTTACTGCTTTTTCCAGGCTGTATATATCTGTCTCACTGTGAAAGATAGCTCCCAGCTTCTCTAAGTCTCGGTTGAATATATTCATTTTGTCATTGCCATGTTTCTTGAAAAAAGACTGTGCTAGCTGAAGGCAGAGGTCATTCCTTTTTACAGATACAATCTCATCTTGCTTCATTGTGGTCAATAGCTTCTTGGATACACCTTGGGATATCTTCTCTGAAATGAAGTCTGTGCCAGTTTGATCCTTGAACTAGATTAAAGGTTATACATTTAATACAAGCAGCTACAGAAAGCCAGTGAAGGGTTGGCACTGTAGTGGAGGTGTGTGAGAATATGGGTGTGTTGAAAACCAGAAATAGTTGCAGTGTCTTGATGGCCTTCAGTGGGAAGTCAACTGGAAGTCACTTGCAGTAGTCTAGACTTGATATGACAGGCGGCTGGATGAGTGTCTGAGTGGGATCCGTGGCTAAGAAGGAATGGATTTTCCTAATATTGTAAAGAAGATACCAGTGTGTTCTGGAAAGGTTAGAAATCTGAGAAAGGTTCTCATTAGAGATGAACCTTTTTAGGTTTTACAGACAACCCAAAAACTCTGAGGAGGGTGTTTTCAATTCAGTTCAATTCAATTTAATTCAATTCAATTCAATTTATTCTTGTATAGCGCCTTTCACAACAGAGTTGCCACAAGGCGCTTTACATAGTTGGGACACATAGGTTATAGCATGGTCTAAACTAAAGGCTAGAAGCTAAAGCCGGACGACTACGGAGGAGAGGAACCAAAAACTCCACTGTGTGGAGAAAAAACCTCTGAGGGTCCAAGGTCGACTGGCTACCCAACCCCCTTGGGTATACTAACAGTACAGAGTTAGTTTGGGTTTAACCCCAGGATCAACCCCAGGAGTAAGATAGCCAGAAGGGGGAGAGACACAACAACTTTTTAGTAGCTCTGATGGTGCATGAGCTCCTCCTTTCACTATAAGATGTGTTTTCTCCAGTTTAGCTTTCAGTTGAATCATGAAACACTTGCTGAAATATCTGCTCATTCTTATTGCAGTTATTTTTGGTATGAAAAATTGCTTTAAAGTTTTTAGGACAGCCACTTATTTGTGTCCTCTTACAGCTCTGTTGTTCTGTTTTGACAGATTGCAGTGGAGAAGATAAAGTGGATCAGCCAGTCAGAGATGTGACTCAGACTGAAGGATCATCAGTGACTTTACAATGTGATTTTCAAACAAGTTCAACCCAAACATATCTCTTCTGGTACATTCAGAGACCTAATGAGTTTCCTAAATTCATCCTGAGAAGAGATGAATATTCATCTGGAGAAAATGGAGCAGAGTTCCATGGGAGAATGAATTCTACACTCCAGACACAATCAGTTCCACTGATGATCCAGAAGCTGCGTGTGAGAGACTGCTGTGCCCTGAAGCCCACAGTGACATCTTCACATTCAACCACCAAACAAAAACATGCAGCTCTGAACTACAAGATACAAATGCACCAGTTTGGTTCAGCTGAAACAATCTTCTCTCCACATTTTCTTGATGCAAAACAAAGACAAATAAAAATGTAGAAAACCAACTTTATTAACATTGCTCTCAATTTATTTGTGTTACTTCTTGAATAAAGTTTAAAATAAAGTATTCAAAACATCTTAAAGACAGCCTGTCATTTTAAGCATTTTATCATTATAAGTAACAATAACTAAAATGAAGTGATACGTAATTCCAATGCTACCAAATGACAAAAAGATTCAGCTAATGCCTCTCTCCAGTTCAGAGCTCTAGGAATGCGTGTTTGCATTGATATTGTTTGAGTGTAAAGTTTCAGACATGATTTCAGACATGATTAATTACATTACATTTAATAATTTTAAGCTGATTTTAGCTGAAGCTGAAGAGACACTATAACCTGTATCTGGGCCATTTTTGGCTTTGACACCTTTACTGGGCTCCTTCATAAGTTTTATTATTATTTTATTTTTTGGTTTGTTTGTTTTTTATTTAAATAATGACATGTTAAACATTAGTTAGCAGTATTTATGAACACCCACCATTCAGAGGGTCTCTGTCTGGCCCTGCTCTGCAGTTCATTAATGGCTCAAAGTCTCCATTAATGCATTCACTGTGGTACTGCTGCACCATTCAACAGACAGGTTGAAAAGTTATAATCTGACAATCCTATAGCGGCTCACAGGAATGAATGATTAGTAGAGGATATTGTTCTGGCACATTAATGTTTGTGATATTTATTTAGCATATTTATTTCAGTATGCAGAATTGTGCAATTTAAAAGTATAGTTGAAGAAATAAAGAAAAACAGCTCCCTGCTCTTTACCACTGAGATGAAAAATAAGGTCAATGTCAAAACATATTTCCAATTTTTCTACAATCACTGGTCACCAATTGATGCTCACCTTTGTAGCAGAAATATGTATCTAGTATAAGAACTGATATTACTGAAGTGTTTAGGTTTAGTGTTTGGCTGTGCGTTACACTCCCCAACTTCACTTCCTCATTGGTTAAAAACTGAAAGGATGGAGAAGCTGACAGTGAATGAAAAGAATGCAAGAGTGTGGCTTACAGGAAAGAAGGGCTGAGCACAATGTTTCTCTCTTCACTTCTACTTGTTGCTGCCATTGCAGGTAGGATTTTAACATTTTCTTTACAAAACATTACAAGTGATTTGAATACTGTAGGAATGAAGCTGTAATGAATAAGAGGAGCTGAATTATGGGATGTGAAACTATCCTTTAATCATCTTCTTTAAATATTATAAGCATGTAGTTGTTGAATCAATATGATTAATTGGAGTTTTTCTTCAGGTTACAGCATGCAGGACAGTATTACTCCTACATCTCCTGCTGTCAGTAGAGAAGAGAAGCAGATGGTCACTCTGTCCTGTGAATATGAATACACAGTGTCTCTGAACAATCTACAGTGGTATCGCCAAAGTACCAGTTCCTTCCCAGAGTTCCTTGTTCTACTGACTGAATCAGGACATAATCAGACAGTGGATCCTCCTGATCCTCGTTTATCTGCTACAGTTCATAAAAAGTTAAAGCGTGTGGATCTGGTGATCTCCTCTGCTGCAGCATCAGACTCTGCTCTCTACTACTGTGCCCTGCAGCCCACAGTGACAGGAAACTCTGCTCCACTGTACAAAAACCTGTGGAGATGTGGCACCTCAGCTAACACAGACTTTTCATTTATTACAATAATCTCACCAATCAATGCTCTATTTCTGTGCATGTATCCTTTATTATGACACAATTATTCCAAATGGAATGTCTTTTATAATTGCTTAACCCCTTACTGCCAGCGCAATACAAATCAAGTAATCCGATAGATTTTAGTAATATAATCAAATATAGTTAATATATTTTAATTGTTAATATACATCCTTAAAAGTATAAATGTAACTTAAAATGCTACAATTCGAGGATGTATTTCAAACGGGCTTAAATCGCAGGTTAATGCTAAAAACTGAAAGCTGTACTTTAGTCAACTACCAGAGGGTGGCAACACAGTCTGTAACCAATCCTCTCCAAACTGCACTCTTACAGGGTCCAATACACAATCTGACTGGTTAGACACATGAGGGCAGCAGTGATGTGAATCTGCTCAGAGGCTGAACTGCTGTTTAGTTCAGCTCAGATAAGAAACAATACAAGCAGAGAGAAAAACTGAGAGTTCATAACAATAGAGCACCTGCTGAGAATAGCAGCACTTTCATGTTCACTGTGTTCTGGTAGGAATGCAGCTCTTTTCAAAATACATCTACATTATTCTGAAGCTCCTTCTTCTGGAATTGTTAACATCTCTTGTTTTTATTTATTTATTTTTCAGTTTGCCAAGGACAAGACTCTGAAGTAGATGAAGCAGTTTTAAACTGCAAGTACAACAGTGTTCATCAATCACCATATATCTTCTGGTACAAACAACAAGATCTCCTCAGTTTGTTCTGATGAACTTCACCTTTGGAGGAGGACACGCTGAACTCCAGTTTAAAGAGAGATTTAGTGCAGATGTAGATTCTAAATCCAGTTCAGTTCCACTTAAAATCCTGTTTCTGATTCTGATGTGTACTACTGTGCTCTGACTTCCACTGAGGAACATCATCTTCATCCCTCCTACAAAAGCCTTACAGGGAGGTCAGCGAGACTCTTGACTGGTTATGTGAGAAGTCAGGTTTAGGATTCCTTGGTTTCTAACCCTAAAGACCATTTGAACATTATTGTCTCACTTTTCTTTTGTGGAGTTTATACTTAATGAAGGAAGTAATCAACCATGAAACCAGAAATAATGAATTATTGGCTACAAGTGTCTTTGATCCTTTTATTGTAAAATCACATTCTGTTTATACTGTTAAGGGTAAGAATAACGTTCTCAAATGCAAATACAGCAGCTTAGTAAATAACACTGGAATCTGTGGGTCTTGTACTGGTGGCTCACTTCATGATCACAGAAACTAACAAAATGTCTGGGCATCTGTGCTGAAACACAAGTACTTCCTGCCTGTCTTCCTTGTGTGAAGAGTCCAGCACACAGATCAGCACTATAACAAAGAGAGACCTCACAGAGCTCTGCTTCAATATGTACCACTTACTGCACATCTGGAGATACATCCCACTGATCGTCACTGTAGTATCAGGTAAATAACGCTGATAATATCTTTATAAACATTCACGTCTCAAGCTGAAATTTAGATCTGATTTTGATGTGCATTAATTGCTTTCCTCTTTCCTTTAATTCAGGTGCATTTGCAGATAAAATTGAACCGAGGGAAGAAGATACAAACATTATCAGAAAAGAAACAGACATTGTTACTCTGGAATGTTCTTATGAGTCAACCAGCAGAGACATTTTGCTTTACTGGGTCAGACAGCACTCTAACAGAGCACCACAGTATTTACTGCATAGAGGAGCAAAGTCATTTAGTAGGTACAAGTTTCATCCTGCTGACACTCGGCTCAAAACAGAAACAACCGATTCATCTACTGAACTTACTATCAGTGGCCTAAAGCTCACAGACTCTGCGCTCTACTACTGTGCTCTTAGACACAGTGATACAAAGTCCCTGAGAGGCCGAACAAAAACCTTTCACCACAGAAGAGGCTCCATAAACCGCAAAAGATGAGTTACTTCTTTATCTCATCTCCTTATCAGTGTAAAGCGATCAGATAACAGTTGCAGGAACACCTGCAGCTGAAAAAAAGAAAAGAAAAGTAGTTTAAGAAGTTTGAGGACCAAACACATTCATCACTCCAGTAGGTGGGATGGTGGATATTAATGGTTATGTCAGGAAGGGCATTCAGTGTAAAGAATGTGGGTAATATTAATGGTAAAGCCAGCCTTGCCAGAAAATAAAGTGAGTAGTTCTATTGGACTGTGTGTGTGTGTGTGTGTGTGTGTGTGTGTGACACACACTATATTCTAAAGTGTGTGTTTCTGCTGTTTATTACTGCCACCAAAGCTCCACTGTGACATCATCACCTTCCACCATCACTGTTCCTGTTCAGGGTCGACGCAGCAAATCACCTTTGATCATTTATGCAGAATATTCTAATGAGTATAAAGGGATCACAAACTTAAGCAGCACTGTATATTTTTTATTTTTAAATGAAATAGATCAAATTAACTTGTTAAATTAAAGTGTTTTAATGTAGAGAATGAAAACAAAAGTGATTCCTTTTAAATGTGTTTGCAGTTATGTGACCCTTATTCAGATGGAGGGCAGGAAGTGAAGAATCTATGTACTGGAATATATACATGAGCTGGAAAAGTTGGAAAGTGAAACGTTTAAAGTGTTTGATTAATCTGCATCCAGTATATAGTTAGAACGATGCATCCATACAGATGAAGATTTTTCCCACAGCCTGACAGATCTGACCGCTGTGGGTGTGATCAACACTGATGTCCTTGTCCTGCAGACTGCCTGCTACACTGCAGAACAGATGAAGTGTCTAAAAACTTACAACTAGGGATGGAGCAAAACTAAAATAGATATTTCCAATCTGACATATCTTTTATTAAAACAGTATCATTTACATTCAGTGTATTCTTTACACATTACGCTGACTATTCTCTTTTATATTAAACTAATTGCAGAGCTGGGTGACTCTATATGCTTGCAACATTACCCAAGTCCTGCTTTACCTTCATTTCCAAGTGGGTATCAGTGCAGCTGTAACAGGAGGATGAAGCTTCCCTCTGGTTCAGAAGAGTGAATTGTGGGAAGGGCAACACTGGAAAAAGCTTATCCTCTTGGCTTGATGTAAATAACAGTAAGCTAGATAGTAATGTATGAACTATGCCTACCAGTTAAAGCTGAAGATCAATGGCTGTTGAAGCTGAAGACCATGTATTGATGTGAAATTGCAGATTCTGTCTGTCTTCAGAATGTCTGCAATAGCTTGCAAATCTTTACCTTTAAGTCAAAGCGTAACTCATCAGTGTTCACTCTGGTCTTGTACAAACCTTGTGTAGAACCTGATGTCATGCCTCAGTTTTCTCTTTAGCAAATGTTTTATTAAATCATAAAAATACATTAGAAACATACCAAGCATATCAAGTTTTGTGATTATGGCAGCAACTTATTTTACATGATTTGACTACATAAATAGCTTTTGAAATAGCTTACATTGTGTTGTGATGTGCTGCGTTTCACAATGACAAGGGTTGTCATTTTCACCTCCTGTCTTTTCGTCAGTGCCACTGTCTCCAACCCATACAACATAGCTGGTCTCACTACTGTCCTGTAAACATTCCCTTTTACTCTTGCTGGTACCCCTCTGTCATAAATCACTCCAGCCACTCTTCTCCACCCATTCCAGCCTGCTTGCACTCTCTTCTTCACCTCTCTTCCACACTCGCCGTTACACAGAACTGTGGATCCCAAGTGTTTCAACTCTTCCACCTTTACCAGCGTCACACTTTCCCGCGTCTCAGGAGCTCTATGGCTGTTGCCCCGCTGATCCGCTGATCTGCTCACAGAGCTCCGACGAACACGCAGCCAGCTGCTTTGGTACCAAGGTCCCCAGTTCCTGAAACTCCATCCTGAGGAACTCCATCCTGAGGATCTCCATCCTGAGGACCTCCATCAGGACTGTGAGTGCTCGCTCATGCTCCTCGAACCAGCCTTTGAGGCTCGCGAAGTCCAGGTTATGGTAGCTCATTTCTGTAATGGTGCGGGAAGGACATCAGTGCAGAGCCAGTGATCTGGAACATAACTTTAACATAAACCAAAATGCCACTATTAACTTTAAGGCTTGACCTAGTGAATGAGCCAAGCTCTGTTCTGACTCACTGGGGCTTAAATAGCAGCCCAAATGCAGCACACGTGTGTCTCCATGAGCTCAGGTGTGCTCAGTCAGAACAGAGCGCCCTCTACTGCACCAAACCTGAACTGTGACACTATGTGAGGGCAAATATAGGAAACTACATTAAAACCCACCGATCATCTTAACTAATAGACTGAAAGCACAGTGGAGCAGCTCCCCAGAGCAGGAGTTTCCTGTTGTAGTTTCTCAGAACTGCAGTCACTTCAGAGAGACTCACACAAACACACAGATCAGCTTTAGAGCAGTGAGAGCTTAAACACTCTACTGACTCCATCTGATCACATTCACAATGAAGGCCAACCTCCTCATCATCCTCATTATAGGAGCAGGTACTCACTATGAAGAGAGGCTTAACAAACAAGAGAATTTACATTTTATTACACATTTCAGTTTAATTCCACTTCTTTTTTCTCTCATTTACTTTTCTTGTAGGAGCGTTTGGTGCTGATCAAATTCAACCAAAGGAGACTGATGTTATTAAAAAACAGGGAGAATCAGTTACACTGAGATGTACTTATGAGACAAGTAATCAGGATGTTTTGCTCTACTGGTACAGACAGTATCCTAACAGACCTCTTCAGTATTTATTGAGGAAAGCTGGAAGACAAACGAGTAGTGGCTTTGACCACACTGCAGACCGTAGATTTGATTCAGCAACATCCTGGTCATCCACTGAACTTACCTTGAGAGAACCAACACTGGCAGATTCAGCTCTCTACTGCTGTGTTCTTCAAGCAGCCCAGTGATACAAAGTGTCTGAGCTGCTTTACAAAAACTCACACCTTCTGTTCACTTTGAACTCAAAAAGATCAAAGTAAAACCAGAACCACAGCGTTATCTGTTCTTACACTCT
>JABMDN010014507.1:0-10609 GCA_017165825.1 Hepsetus odoe
ACAGGGCTGGTGTGGAACAGAAGGAGGAAGAACAGGGCTGGTGTGGAGCAGGAGGAGGAGGAACAGGGCTGGTGTGGAGCAGAAGGAGAAGGAGGAACAGGTCTGGTGTGGAGCAGAAGGAGAAGGAGGAACAGAGCTGGTGTGGAGCAAGAGGAGGAGGAGGAACAGGTCTGGTGTGGAGCAAGAGGAGGAGGAGGAGCAGGGCTGGTGTGGAGCAAGAGGAGGAGGAGGAGCAGGGCTGGTGTGTGGCAGAAGGAGAAGGAACAGGGCTGGTGTTGAGCAGGAGGAGGAGGAGGAAGACTGGTTTCTGTTAAAGTGGAGTTTCAGCGATGAATGACATTCAGAGTGTGTCCTGAGCTGCTGATGAAAGAGTGAAGATGAAGAGCGTCTATTGTGCTTGTTTAAGTAATGCTGCTCTCTGGACAGCCTGTCTGAAGTTGGCCTGCTGCCTCTCCAGCTGATGAAGATAAATGATAATGGCTCTTATTTCAGCTGTTCCAACCCACTAAATCATGTTCAGAGGAAAGTCCAGGGAAAAAGCCAAACTGTGGGGCAGAAACAAACGCTGATTGACGTGCAGGCTAAGGGTGCAGGCTTGCATGCTAACACTAGCAGAATAATCCTGATGCTAATAGCTGGAGAGAAGAAAGCCTGCATGAATTCACATTTTCTCCACATCTTTCTACCTGAATAGGCATGAACTTCCCTTTAGTTCTCAAATGAACCAGAGAACATTAATCTACTTAGTAAATGCTGCACAGCTTAGCATTGGCATTGATCAGAATGTTTGAAAGCACATTTCCCGGTACCGTATGTATGGCCTTCCATATGCCTCCCTGTTAATGAGCCGCAGCCCAAAAGAGGCCGTCCTGTTCACAAAGCATGAAAAGGCCGAGTGCACGTTGTCCGGCAGCCAGAGGTTGGTCCTGAGTCAGTACACAGTCTTTTCACAGTCAGCCCTGAGAAAAGCCAGAGTTTATCCTGCTTTAGTTCTTAGTCAGTTCTGAGTCCAGTCCTGGATTTGGCCTGAGCCAATCCTGGTTAAGTCCTCAGTAGATTCACAATCAATCATAAGTAAATCCTAAGTCAGTCCAGGGTAAGTTCTGCGTCAATCCTGGCTTGGTTCTAACCCAGCACACAGCCCGCTCAATGGATAAAGAGCTCAAGCATACTAAATAAGCAATGGTACTAAAATGGGAACCCAAGGTCTGGTTCATCAACATCCATGCTCAGCTCTCAAGGAACCTGCAATCAAAGTGAAAAGTGAAAAAGTGAAAGTGACTACCTTTGACATTGTGAAACGAAGCACAACAAAACAAAATTCTACCTCTGCATTTCACCCACACACACACACACACGTGCAGCAGGGGGCAGCTATTGAAAGCGTCCAGGGAGCAGTGATGGGGATGGTACCTTGCTCAATGGTACCTCAGGACAACCGACTGGCTAGGGAATCGAACCCACAATCTTCCGATCCGGGGAACTCCCTCACCAATAGACCACCGCTGGCCCAATCAGTCTCCTGCAACACAAAAAAAAAACCTTTTCAAGAAGCAGCACATTTAAAAACATTCTTGAACATGTTCAGAAACCCAGGAACTTCATTAGGAACATTTTTCAAAGCTTTTCAACAAAAGGAACCTGATTTCAGGTTATAGGTCAACGGAACTTCATTAGAACACACACACTCTTCCATGGACAATCTTCTCAACATTTATACTTATTTATCCTTTCTCATTTTTTATTTTGAGGAAACGTCTCCTGATCTTAACTGTTAGTGGGGACAGGTCCATTGTCCTGACTTCCCCATCCACAGTAGACTAGTGGATGGTTATTAACAAAGTTACGATGAGGAAAACATTTGAGAGGAATCCCTGAGACCTTCAACCCTCTCTTGCAATCTAAGGAACCTGTGGAGTCGATCGTCTCATCAGGTGACTTGTTTGGTTCCTGTACCAGGGTTTAGATCTGATGGGTGTAAAAGTTGCAGGTTGTAAGAAGTGACAGTGCATCAGTAGCTGCTGTGGTTCTCACTTTTATAGCAGCTCAGGGAGCCTTGAAGAGTACAAAGTAGTCCTGATTTGTGACGGACAGATGCTCCTTCGCTCCAGGAAAGGCTGAAACCGTAAATAGATGAACACTAATCTCCTCCACACAGGCTGGTTGTGGCAGGAGCTTATCTTTAGTCATCAGTTCAGTTCCTCCTTTACTTCAGTTTGGTTTCACAGTTTCCATTATAAAACTTAATGCCTTACACACTGATCAGGGAACTTCCAGACAGAGCTGAATTTATGGACCAACAGCATCTGCATGCTGGTGCTGCATCATGAAGAATTCATCCCCCATGACCTCCATCATGAAATACCTGCTTCCTCACACTTAATGAGTCTGTCTGCTTTCTGGTGGTTTAAATGCTAAAACGCACTGAGCTGGAGAACAGCTCTCTGATTGGCTGGCAGGAACTGGGCCTTTGTGCTCACAGTAGCTTAGCTAAGTCCAGTCTAACCAGCTGCATCTAACCATGGGGAATGGGACTAATTTGTCCCACAGATGCTGCATGGTATTGAAAAGTAAGGAATTTGGAGGAGCACCCTGAACTCCTTGTTCCTCAGACATTCCTGAACAGCGTTGCAGTGTGAGAGAGGGTTGTCCTGCTGAAAGAGGACACTGCCATTAGGGGACACCTTCACAATGAAGGGGAGGAACATGGTCAGAAGAGTCATTTAGATGCCAAAGTAATGCCCACATGAATGCAAGACCCAAGGTTTCCCAGCATATCATTGTCAAGAGTGTCACACTGTCTCCACTGGTTTTTCTGGTGTCTTCGCTAGTTGTATGCTGGTGCCGTCTCTTCTCCAGGTAATGACACACAAACACCCTGCCGTCCACATGATGGAAAAGAGAACAGGGTCCATCGAAGCAGATTTTGAAAGTTATCACTTCAACTGTCCGTGGTTTAAATGTAATGTGGAGAGGTTCTTCAGGAAACTTTAGTCCTTCTTATTTCGTAGAGAACGAGAAATGAAGTAGGGTGATAACTGTACAGCATTAAAGAATGAATGACTAATCGTGCCCGAGGACGGTCGGCAGAGCTGTTAGTATTCATCACAGCTCGGGGCGTTAGCAATATCAGGGAGTAAACACAGGAAAGTAATATCCTAATTAATATCCCTCAGTGATAATCAGCGCTGGTGCATTCAGGAGCTGGGCTAAAGGGTGATGTTTCAATTACACTGTTCACTCTACCATTACGGTACAACAGCAGCATGAAAATACACTGACAGCTAATGAAGAATCTCCCATGAACCCTGTCTCTCAGCGCAGGTACATCCAACTGAGCGGAGACCAAGAAAACCAGCAGATTCTTCTTCTCTGATGAAGAAACAAGCAGCTGAGAGTGTATTCTGACTGTAGCAGCTCTGTCGATCCCAAAGATTCATTGTGTGCCAGTGAAGATGATAAAATATTGAACAAATATAACACCACTTGGTCTCCATTTATTAATTTCCTAGGAGCTTGTAGCTAGTTTGTTGCTAAGGGAGCAGGCAATAGCTGCAGCGGTTGCTAGGTGACAGGAGTGAAGCTTCGTCAGGCAGGTTGTGACCCCAAACAAGAAATTGTCTGGAGACCAGACCGTGTCGTGTAACATTCCAGTCGTCCTTCACAGTCTCTGAAGGCCACACCGATGTAGACCGTATCCTTCAAGCGATGCGGATCCTGAGTTGAGGCACAGCGATGTTGTGGAAGTCGGGACTTGCTGAGGTCCTGGAAGCGGTTGTTTTAAATGAACTTTCCTTTTGTGTTTTCCCCAGACTGCTGAACTGATATATAATAAAGTATTCTGAAAAAACCTGTGAATGTTCTAGCTATGAGAAGGCGCTAGCCATGGCTAAAGCGCTAGCTGTAAGTGATATTAAATTGTGCCACTTTACCCTCGTCCCCAGAGACAGGACAGAGCGCTGTCCCCACCCTGTACGGTCCCATTCCGCGTAGAAAACGGGTCGAGTTTCAGCCGATCATTCTCACCTCAGTCCTGAAGGATCTGATTAATAATTAAGCGAAAGTGCTAGCGATCGCTATCGGTGTTAGCGTTTCTTTTAGGCTCCGATAGAGGTTGAGTCGATGGCGTCTGTCTGTAGTTTTGTTAAGAAAAGCTAAATCCATTCCTGCACTCACACTGGCGGCTGCACCTCTGATGTAAGTTAAAAGAGAAAAATGAAAATTTATTAGAGAGTGTGTTAATGTAAAGCGCGGGGTCTGACAGACGATCTGACACACCGTTCCGGAATGAAAGTTAACGACGGCGCGTTCACGCTCTGAAAGCAGCATTACACCGTCATCCGCACGTCTTCACAAAAAGCATCTTTTATTCAGAACCTCTCGCAGGAGTGAGAGAAGAGAAAGGAAAAGAGGAGAGAGAAGAACAGAGGAGAGGGAGGAAAAGAGAATAGCTAACTTCAGCACAGCTCGGGCTGAGAGATGAATGGCTCCTCACTTCACTTATAAATAAAGCAGTTGCCTTTAATTAGCTAACATTGATCCTGAGGAAAGCCTATTGTGTGTGTGTGTGTGTGTGTGTGTGTGTGAGAGAGAGAGAGAGAGAGAGAGAATTTAAACGAATACGCTTGCTTTAAGCTAAAAGAACTTTTAAATTCTTTCCTAACTTTGGGTGAGCCTTGAAATCCATAAAGTCCACAAAGTCCATCTAATCGTCACACAAAGATTTGGAGTCTGTTGAGCAGTCGTGGTGGGGATGGAGAACATTAGGAACTGAGGGTCCATGTGAAAGTGTCCATCTGAAGGTCCAGTTCTAATGCTAAGTTAAATGTTAAGGTTAAATGGGAACGATCCGATGGGAACAGTTGGGGAATGGTTTATTCCCCAAGGAGGGTCACTTGAGAGCTTCTGGAAGTGCTGTTTACTCCAGCTGTTCCACATTTATGTTCCCCTCACTATCATGTCTGAAGGAAGATCACCAGGATCTCCTCCTTTTCCATGTCCCTTTAGTTTGGAAAGTCGTGCCCATGAGAGACTTTTTCTCTCAGTGCCCTGAAGCTATTCAAAGGGAAGATACTAACTTAGCAGTTTAAAGCTCGCTAACCAGCAAATAAGCTTTTCTAATAAATGTCCACATTGTGAGAATGTCCAGGAGTGTTAGGAACCTGCAGGAACGTTTTCTCTTATCCTTAGGGTTCAAGAGCCAATTTTCCCTCACGGAAACTCATGTGACCTGGTCCCACAAAGGCTTATGGTAAATATGCAGATGAACTGCAGGACATTGAGCACCTTTAGTCCCCTCAGTAATTAACATCTTAAAGAGCTGAACTCATATGTCTGTAGTTTAATCATCTCTTCATCGTCTTCTGTTTCATCATAGACTTTTAAAGGGGCTTTGATTTAATCCTGATCTTTCACATTCGCTGGAGACACACACACACACACACACACACTGATGTAGGGAATCATAGCAGTTTCTTTTCATAAGAAGAAACCGGTGTGTTTGATCAGGGTTCTTCTGTTGAGATGTGTATTTGGATTCTGTTGTAGGTGTGTGTAGTTGGGTTCTGCTGTTCTGCAGGTTGCAGAGTGTGTGTTCTGATGGACTGGGAGCCGCAGGCAGAGATTAGGATGAAAAACGTTAATCCAGACAGGCTTCAGTGTTGGTGCCGTAAAGGATCCGGAGCTGCTCTGCTGTAAACACACTGGAGCTGAGAGCCTTTAATACCAGGATTATGAGGCACTTTTAAAGCTGACTGTGGATCAGTTGTGGAGACTTTTCTGCAGTAGATAAAGTCTGGAGAGCTGATTTTAGTGCTGAGAGCTCCATTAAAGCTTTAATCTCCTGATCTGAGGTCGGAACTCACCGCTGCCGGAGGTCATCCTCCGTACGATGACCTGTAATATGTTAAATAGAGGCCGAGCGACGGAGCAGAGATTAGAGTGGAGCTAAATGTGGGTGTTAAAGCAGCAGGAGAGGAGAGGAGGATTTCTGACCTCTTCTCTGGAGTATTAAGGCTGGACGGCCTCCAGTGGGACTCGCTGATGATGAAGAGCTGGAGCTTGGCCAGCGCGTCTCTCCGAGGGAGAAAAATCTCCACTAAAAGCCCTAAAGACCTTTTCCAAATTTACAGGATAAATGGAGGAGCAGAGCCCAGTTTAACTTCAACACACCTGCAGGATGGGGACAAGCAGACTGGTCTCTAGACAGAGGGATGGGGTGAGAACAAAGCCCATTGGTCCACCAGACAGTCTGAGTGGAGCATCTCTAAATAAAGCAGAAAATCCTCCCATGTTGCCCACAATCCCTCAAAATTCTGCATTTTAAATGTGAACAGAGAGGGTTCTGCTCACAGTGGTGCTTGAAGGACAAGTCAGAACATGGAGGGGACGTGGCTGGAACGTGGATGGAAGAGGAGGTGAAGTCTGGGTCATCCTGATGAGAGTGGGGCAGAGTCCAGATCAGGGCTGATTTATTAATACAGATTTATTAAAACTGCAGTGGGCACTATGCTGCGCTCTAATTGGCTGGCTTTGTCAGAGCGGAAGAGATTGAAATCGCTCTGCTGCTCAGAGCAGCTTAAGCTGAATAAAAGCTAGAATATGCAAATGTGCGGCAGATTTTGATGTCATTTCAGCTTGAAATCTGGTCTGATCTTCTAGTTCACCTTAATGAAGAACCTAGCTCCTCTCAGAACCCTTTACTCATGGATCCAGTTCCAAATCAAACAAAAGGGTGCTTTATAAGCAATGTCAAAAACATGTTGTAACCAAACCTTCAAACAGCCAGCATTCAAAACCTCTGACCCTCCAAATCTGCAGCAATCCAAACCCTCAAACCTTCAGACCCTCCCAACATCCAGCAATCCAGACCTCCTATCTCCTAGCAACACACAGCTTCAAACCTTCAGACCCTCCAAACATTCAGCAATCCAGACCTCAGACCTTCCAAACATCCAGCAATCCAGACCTCCTGTCTTCTAGCAACACAAAGCCTCAAATCTTCAGATCTTCCAAATGTCCACCCCTTAAAAACTTCAGAAACTCCAAACCTCTGACACTCATGGTCTGTCACTGAAAAAGTTCAAAACCTCCAAACCTTTCGAACCTCATGCTGTCCAACCCTCCATCCCTCCTCTTCCATGCCACCATTCTAAAACTAAAAGGAAGCTCAGCCTATGAAAAAGTAAAGTAAAGTAAAGGTTCCTATCTGGTTCTTGGTCTGAAAATCTTCTTCATGAAGTGGTGTGGAAAGCTAATGTTGGACGAGGAGTCTTTAAACTTCGTGTTCTTTCCAGATGTGGAACAGTTCTCCTGGTCTGGTTTCCAGAGCAGAGGTAAAAGGATTTTTGTTTCTCGTTCTCCTGGCTCTGGGTGCTCATTGTCTATTCAGCTTATTCCTCCTTACACTCCAGTCTTTCCCTGCCATTTTTTCCTCTGAATAGAGGCCAAATCTGAGGGAGTTCCCTCCAGCCGACTCCACAGAACCGTGTGAGGACATTAGGAGAGAATTCCGAAATGAAAGAGGGAAGGTGCTCCAGGGCTCCACAGAAGGAACTTTTAGAGTCACTACACCTTTTACACCCTCCAGTCAGCTCTGACACACAGACACACACACACACACACACACACACACTCATGTTTAATTCAGACACATAAATAATTGGACAGACACTGAAGCAGATTTGTAATGAATTATTCTGCTTTGCTGTTGGACGGGAAGTATAATATTCACATTGCAGAAGTGTGTGTGTGAGTGTGTGTGTATGTGTGTGTGTGTGTGTGTGTGTGTGTGTGTGGTTTCCCCGCACGTTTTCTTCACATCTTTCACACAGAATCATTCTCTCCATCAGAAATGAGTGAAAACTCAGTTCAGCGAGTCCAGCTGTGAACAGCGTTTCTCTATAAGTGCCTCTCACTGTGTGTGTGTGTGTGTGTGTGTGTCAGAGTGTGTGTGTCTCTGTGTGTGTCTGTGTGTGTGTGTGTGTGTGCGTCTCTGTGTGTGTCTGTGTGTGTGTGTGTGTGTCAGATTGTGTTTACTGTATTATGATCTAATCATGAAAAGTTCTGATGAAAAGTTACTGTTGTTTAACTGAAAGAATTAAAGAGAAATTTTGTTTTTATTGCTTTTGTTCTTTAATGAGCACTAAATCCTGCAGAACAGAAACGAATCAGTGGAGAGAATGAATGTTAACCTGTTGGTGGTGTGGGTGATGTAAGTGTTGATGATGGTGAGGGCTGTGATAGTGGTGGTGTGGGTGATGTAGGTGTTGATGATGGTGAGGGCTGTGTTGGTGGTGGTGCTGGTGATGTTGGTGGTGGTGTTGGTGATGAAGGTGTTGATGATAGTGAGGGCTGTGTTGGTGGTGAGGGTGATGTAGGTGTTGGTGATGTGAAGGATGTGTTGGTGATGGTGAGGGCTGTGTTGGTGTGGGGGATGGTGGTGGTGGTGTGGGTGATGATGGTGTTGATGATGGTGAGGGCTGTGTTTGTGGTGGTGACGGTGATGTTGGTGGTGGTGTTGGTGATGATGGTGTTGATGAAGTGGTGAAGGCTGTGTTGAAATTGTGAGTGAGGTGTTTGTGGTGTTGGTGATATAGGTGTTGATGATGGTGAGGGCTATGTTGTGGTGGTGTGAGTAATGTTGGTGGTGGTGTGGGTGATGTAGGTGTTGATGATGGTGAGGGCTGTGTTGGTGGTGGTGAGGGTGATTTTGGCAGTGGTGTTGGTGATGGTGGTCGTGGTGTTGGTAATGGTGTTGGTGGTGGTGGTGGTGTGTTAGTATTAATGATGGTGAGGGCTGTATTGGTGGTGGTGTTAGTGATGGTGGTGGTGTGGGTGATATTGGTGGTGGTGCTGGTGGTGGTGTTGGTGATGATGGTGTTGATGATGGTGAGGGCTGTGTTTGTGGTGGTGACGGTGATGTTGGTGGTGGTGGTGGTGGTGATGGTGTTGATGATGGTGAAGGCTGTGTTGGTGGTGGTGGTGGTGGGGTGTTGGTGGCCTCTCGTTGATGATGGTGAGGGCTATGTTGTGGTGGTGTGAGTAATGTTGGTGGTGGTGTGGGTGATGTAGGTGTTGATGATGGTGAGGGCTGTGTTGGTGGTGGTGAGGGTGATTTTGGCGGTGGTGTTGGTGATGGTGGTCGTGGTGTTGGTGATGGTGTTGGTGATGGTGGTGGTGTGGGTGATGTAAGTGTTAATGATGGTGAGGGCTGTATTGGTGGTGGTGTTGGTGATGGTGGTGGTGTGGGTGATGTAGGTGTTGATGATGGTGAGGGCTGCGTTTGTGATGGTGAGGGCTGTGTTGGTGGTGTGAGTAATGTTGGTGGTGGTGTTGGTGATGTAGGTGTTGATGATGGTGAGGGCTGCGCTGGTGATGGTGAGGGCTGTGCTGGTGGTGTGGGATGATGTTGGTGGTGGTGTTGGTGATGTAGATGTTGATGATGGTGAGGGCTGCATTGGTGGTGTTGCTGATGTAGGTGTTGATGATGGTGAGGGCTGCATTGGTGGTGGTGTTGGTGATGTAGGTGGTGGTGTTGGTGATGTAGGTGTTGATGATGGTGAGGCCTGCGTTGGTGGTGGTGGTGATGTTGGTGTTGATGATGGTGAGGGCTGTGTTGGTGGTGATGGTGTTGTTGATGTAGGTGTTAATGATGGTGAGGGCTGTTTTGGTGGTGTTGGTGATGGTGGTGGTGGTGGTGTATGTGTGTATGATGGTGAGGGCTGTGTTGGGGGCTGTGTTGGTGGTGGTGTTGGTGATGGTGGTGGTGTTGGTGATGTAGGTGTTGATGATGGTGAAAGCTGCGATGGTGATGGTGAGGGCTGTGTTGGTGGTGAGGGTGATGTAGGTGTTGGTGATGGTGAGGGCTGTGTTGGTGGTGAGGGTGATGTAGGTGTTGGTGATGGTGAGGGCTGTGTTGGTGGTGTGGGTAATGTTGGTGGTGGTGTTGGTGATGTAAGTGTTGATGATGGTGAGGGCTGTGTTGGTAGTGGTGTTGGTGATGTAGGTGTTGATGATGGTGAAGGCTGTGTTGGTGGTGTTGGTAATGGTGTTGGTAATGGTGGTGGTGCGGGTGATGTAAGTGTTGATGGTGAGGGCTGCGTTGGTGATGGTGAGGGCTGTGTTGGTGGTGTGGGTAATGTTGGTGGTGGTGTTAGTGATGTAGGTGCTGATGATGGTGAGGGCTGCGTTGGTGGTGGTGTTGGTGATGAAGGTGTTGATGATGGTGAGGGCTGCGTTAGTGGTGAGGGAGGGATGTGTTGATGATGATGAGGGCTGTGTTGGTGGTGGTGTGGGTGGGTCCCTCCAGCCGACTCCACAGAACCGTGTGAGGACATTAGGAGAGAATTCCGAAATGAAAGAGGGAAGGTGCTCCAGGGCTCCACAGAAGGAACTTGTGGGAACGTGTGGGTGATGTAAGTGTTGATGGTGAGGGCTGTGTTGGTGATGGTGAGGGCTCTGTTGGTGGTGTGGGTAATGTTGGTGGTGGTGTTAGTGATGTAGGTGCTGATGATGGTGAGGGCTGCGTTGGTGATGGTGAGGGCTGTGTTGGTGGTGGTGTTGGTGATGTAGGTGTTGATGATGGTGAGGGCTGTGTTGGTATTGGTGT
>JABMDN010014514.1:0-10077 GCA_017165825.1 Hepsetus odoe
CAGATGTTCATTTCTGGAACACCTGCAATAATAACATTTTACGGATTCATTTCCTATAATTTCTTTAATTATTATGTAGTTCATGCCTGAAGTACAGATAATAACTTTAATTCCTCAAAAGACATCAATCACAGTCGGGTTTCTACAACAAACTCTATTAAAATGACCTGAAAATGATTTTAAAATCCCAGTGCAGAGCTCAACAAAACAACAACAAATTGTGGATTTTTTAGTAGTTTTTATTAAAATAAATGATTTGTATTTATTGTACACGTTCTTAAAAGAAGAGTCGAGCTTCCTGCTGACTGCATCTCACTACTAACTTACAGATCGTTAAATGGTCTCGCTTCTGAGTGTCTCTCTGAGCTTATCTCCAGTTATGAACCTTCACGCTCACTTCACAAGGTGCTGGTTTTCTAACAGTTCCCCGAGTTTTGTAAACAACAACAACTGGGGGAAGATCCTTTTCATTCAAAGCCCTCCATCTCTGCAACATCCTTCCAGCCACAGTACGGGACTCGGACACACACTCAGTATTTAAGTCCGGTTTAAAGACTTACTTGTTTAGTTTAGGCTTTTAGTAATTAATCTTCCTGTTAGTTACAGGTGCAGATCCTGGTTCATGGATACAGAGAATTACTGTAACCTGGGATGTAGGTGCTGCCGGCCCACCACTCTAACACCATCACTCAGGTTTGTTGATGGTTCCTTTCTTGGAACTTGAACCTGCGACCACTTGGTCCTTAGAAGTATCCTACCACTAGAACACAACCACCCCTATTCATGACTACAGGAACTTCCCTACTCTAAACTGATCACTCCATCTCCATCAGCAGTGCTGTAGTGAACTCTGGCAGGAACTGATGGAATGGAATCAAATAAGTAATCAGTAAACATCAATTAAATCAGTAAAAAAGTTGATTAGAGTTTGATTGGATCGTTTGTACCTTTGGTTCTCTTGGTGTGATAGAACACAGCGACTAGAACATGGAGAAAGATCACAGTCACCAAGGCGAAGGGGACGAATGGCAGAGACTCTGGAGAATCTGCAAGAACACATGGATCATAAATGTATTTTTATCTGAGATGTGTTTTGCTTTTTTTTAAAGAAGGAGACACTTCTAATTCCTAATTCTTCTCATTTTAACTTTATCTTCTTCATATTGAAGATGATGATGAACATCTGAATCGCAGGGCTACAGATTAAAGCTCATTTGAAACAAAGAGTTTCATGTGTAGAAAACTAAACTAGAACGTATCTTCATGTAACTACATGATTATTGTTGTGTCAGTCGGTGTTGAAGACTTGAGCATGAACATTTAAACATGTTTTTAGATAGATAGATAGATAGATAGATAGATAGATAGATAGCTAGATAGATAGATAGATAGATAGATAGATGTGTATTTTATGGACATGTTGTTATAACATGGTTTTTATATCAAATGTGATTATTAATCCACATCCATTCAGACTCTGAAGTGATGTGAACTTCAGATCTTTCAGCTTCACCTGGATGCAGTGACTACTGCAAGTTCCTCGACATCCCTCAACAGTTCAGAGAGATTTAGTGGAAAATTAAATTTAAAAAATGTTCACTAAAAGAAAATCCATGTTCAAATGTATTTATGAATGTCACGCCCACCACGTTACCCAGGCCAGGGGAGAGGTCCCCGTCCCCGGAGTACTGACCGGGCTTTCACGAGCACTCGTAATTATCACCACTGATCACCCGCACCTGAACTACCACACACAAATAGCCTGCCAGTCCGACCCAGTGTTGTCCGTTCACCGTCCTTACTGTTTGTCTGCACCGTGAGTTACAACGTTGTGTTTGTGTCATAGTTTGGAAATAAACGTGTCCCAGTTAGACCTGCGTGTGAGTGCCTTGCCTCTCGAGAATAACCATGACAGATGAACGGACCTTTGAGCAGCAAGGCGCAACGGGCGGAATTTTTCCGGACGAAATGGCGGACATGGAGCTTCGGCAGCGGATCCGAGATCACGAGGGGATCCTTGGGCGAGTGACTTCCAGGTTGGACGACATCCAACACCAACTGGAGCGGCTAACCATCTCGGACCGAGGACACTGGGCAGCCGCCGTGGCCTTTCCGCCTCCGCCTTTCGCCCAACCGTCCGCCCCGCCGGTAAGCCACATCGCTCTACCAGAACGCTACGCGGGCGACCCAGGTGCGTGTGCGGCGTTTTTGGTTACGTTTGACATGTACTTTGGACAATTTCCCTGGTTAACGGAGGTAGAGAAGATAAAAGCAGTGATCGGAAGGCTAACCGGTCGCGCAGCTGAGTGGGGAACGGCGGTCTGGGCAAGCGGTGGCGAGACCGTGAGCTCATACGATCGCTTTTCGTCCGCTTTTCGGGCGGTTTTCGATCACCCCGCTCACGGTCAGTCCCAGGGGGATCGCTTGCTGCGCATGAAGCAGGGAACCGGCTCCGTCGCGGAATATGCCCTTGACTTCCGCATTACCGCGACTGGCAGCGGTTGGAGCGACCCTGCTTTAATGGCGGTGTTTCGGGCCGGCCTTCACGCGGACATTCAGCGAGAACTCGCCTGCCGAGACGAGGGATTAAGCCTGAATGAACTCTTCACCCTGGCGATTCGGCTCGACCAGCATAAACGCCAAAGCACCGGGCCCACGTGGGAGCCAAGCCCAAGCCGCGCAGCAGCGCCCCCCGGGTTCACGGCCGTCAGTCCACGCAACGACCGCAGTCCCCCTGAGCCCATGGATCTGGGCCGGATTCACCTCTCTGGGGCAGAGAGGGAACGCCGCATCCACAATGGGCTCTGCTGGTACTGTGGCGAGCCAGGACATGGGCGAAAGGACTGCACCCTGGCAGCCAAGAAACGCACAGTAATTAAACCGCTTCCTGAATTAGCTCATCAATTTTCTGTTCAAGTATCTGTACGCTGTGCTGATGTCTGTTTGTGTGTTTCAGCATTGATTGATTCTGGGTCGGCTGGCAACTTCATCTCCCCCACGGTAGCTACCCAACTGCACGTCCCTCTGTATCCCCTATCACACACCGTGTCCGTGAGGGCAGCCGATGGGAGGCAGCTGAACCCAGGTGGGGTGTCACAGGTCACCGGTCCACTCACCGTTCAGCTGTCTACGCACACTGAAACCTTGTCCCTGTTCGTACTGCCGCTTTCAGATCACGGAATCGTACTGGGCATCCCGTGGCTGAGGTCCCACAACCCGGTCCTAGACTGGAAGACAGGGGAAATCAGGTCCTGGTCCCCGGAGTGCTCTTTGCACTGTAACGCTTCACTCCCGTGCCTCTCCACGTCTGTGGAGAGCCCACTGGCTCACATTCCATTGTCTATCCCGGTCGAATACCGTTCAATGAGTGAAGTGTTCAGTGCAAAGAGGTCCACTCAACTCCCTCCTCACCGGCCATGGGACTGTGCGATTGAACTCCAGCCAGGGGCCACTCCTCCTCGCTCTCGCATCTATCCGCTCTCCGAGCCCGAGATGAGAGCGATGGAGGAGTATATTGCAGAGGCCCTTCGACAGGGGTTCATCGTACCGTCCACATCGCCAGCCTCCGCGGGGTTTTTCTTCGTGCAGAAGAAGGACGGCGGACTCCGGCCTTGCATCGATTTTCGGGGACTGAATGCCGTCACAGTTAAATTCCGCTACCCTCTCCCACTAGTTCCGTCAGCCCTCGAGCAACTTCGAGGGGCCACCATTTTTACCAAATTGGATCTCCGCAGTGCGTACAACCTGGTGAGGATTCGGGAGGGCGACGAGTGAAAGACGGCCTTTAGCATGGCGACAGGTCATTATATGTACAGAGTAATGCCGTATGGCCTCAAAAATGCCCCCTCCGTCTTCCAGTCGTTTATCAACGACGTCCTGAGGGACATGTTGGGTCGGTTTGTAGTCGCCTACATGGACGACATCCTGATTTATTCCAGGAACTACGACTCCCATGTCACCCAGGTACGCCAGGTCCTTTCCCGCCTCCTCAAGCATGGGTTGTACGTCAAGGCGGAGAAGTGCCAGTTCCATCTCACAGAGGTTTCCTTTTTGGGCTACCGAATCGGGCCAAAGGGAATCGAGATGGAACACCAAAAGGTGACGGCTGTTACCAGCTGGCCGGAGCCCCGCACCATCAGACAGTTACAAAGCTTTCTTGGGTTCGCCATTTCTATAGGCGGTTTATTCAAAACTTTAGTGCCACGACAGCTCCTTTAACCGCCCTGCTAAAGGGAAAACCTTCCCGCCTCGGCTGGACGCCCGAGGCACGAGCGGCCTTTCTAGACCTCAAATTGAAGTTCACTTCGGCGCCTATCCTACGGCTGCCAGACCCAGATAGGCCGTTTGTGGTCGAGGTCGATGCATCCGAGGTGGGTCTGGGGGCGGTCCTGTCGCAGTACCACGGGCAACCCGAGAGGCTTTTTCCCTGTGCCTTCTTCTCCCGTAGGTTAACCCCCGCGGAGGTCAATTACGACATCGGCAACAGGGAACTCTTGGCGGTAAAGGCCGCACTGGAGGAGTGGCGGCACTGGCTGGAGGGCGCAAAGCACCCCTTCACGGTCCTCACCGACCACCGCAATCTCGAATATATCCGGCTGGCAAAACGACTCAACCCCCGCCAGGCTCGATGGGCTCTGTTTTTTACCCGTTTCGATTTCACCCTGACCTACCGCCCTGGTACTAAGAATAACAAGGCCGACGCTCTCTCACGCCACTTCGAGCCAGCAGGGAGGGTGTCGCAGCCAGAACCAATATTAACCCCAACGGTAGTGGCAGCCCCAGTGCAATGGGACATCGAACGGGACATCCGGCAGGAAGCTGAGGGCACCTCCGTCCCATCAGGGTGCCCGCCTGATCGGATCTTCGTGCCGGAACGCCACCGCATCCGGTTAGTAAAGTGGGTCCACACTTCTCCGGCCTCAGGGCACCCTGGCATTCGTCGCACAGGGGAACAGCTGAGCAGAAAATACTGGTGGCCCACCTTAAGGGCCGATGTTCGGGTTCTGGTCCGCTCCTGTTCCACCTGTGCCCAAACTAAGTCACCTCGTGAGTTGCCAGCCGGTAAGTTATTACCCCTGCCGGTGCCTACCCGTCCGTGGACTCACGTGGCCATCGATTTGGCCACGGATCTCCCACGTTCCGGGGGGCACACGTGCATCTTAGTGGTGGTGGACCGATTTTCAAAAGGATGTAGATTCATCCCCTTTGCTGCTCTTCCGTCTGCTCGACAGGTCGCTGATGCTCTGTTCCAGTACGTGTTCCGGTATTACGGTTTCCCGGAGGACATCTTATCCGACAGAGGTTCACCTCTCAAGTCTGGCGGGCCTTCTTTCGGCGACTGGGGACCTCCGTCTCGTTATCCTCGGGTTACCATCCCCAAACCAATGGTCAGGCCGAGCGAACCATTCAAGAGCTGACTCGGTTCCTCCGGGCGTACTGTCACCACCGGCAACACGACTGGGCTGAGTACCTCTACTGGGCAGAGTACGCACAAAACTCCTTGCGCCATTCCTCCACAGGCATAACCCCGTTCGAATGTGTGTTGGGGTTTCAACCACCCCTCTGCCCCTGGGATACCACACCTACGGATGTCCCGAGCATCGACACCTGGTTCCAAGGGGCTGAGCGCGTGTGGGAGAAGGCCCACACACACATCGAACGGGCAGTGCGCCGCTTCCGCCAACAAGCCGATAGGCGTCGACGGGAGGCCCCCGACTTCCAAGCCGGAGACAGGGTGTGGCTCTCCACTCGGGACCTCAAGCTACGGCTGCCTAGTAAGAAACTCAGCCCCCGGTTCATTGGGCCTTTCCGAGTAGAGGCCCAAGTCAATCCGGTCACTTACCGTCTCAAGCTACCCGATCACATGCACATAACCCCTGTTTTCCACGTTTCCCTCCTCAGGCCCTACGTTCCGGGGCCCCTGGCCGCACCGGTGGGAGAGGCTGAACCCCCTCCTGTCATCGACACCGCGCAAGGTCAAGCCCATAAGGTCCACGCGCTCCTGGACTCCCGACGACGTCGAGGGGAGCTTCAATACCTGGTGGATTGGGAGGGTTACGGGCCGGAGGAACGCAGTTGGGTCAAAGCCCGGGACATACTCGACCCTCAACTCCGGCTTGACTACCACCGTAACCACCCCAGCCGCCCTGCCCCCAAACGGAGAGGTCGACCCCCTCGACACAGCAGACCCCCACAGCATCCGCCAGGACGGCGAGGGACCGGAGCGCGCTGGACGGGGCGTCCGGAGGACGCCTCTGGAGGGGGGGGGTGATGTCACGCCCACCACGTTACCCAGGCCAGGGGAGAGGTCCCGCTTTCCGAGCGCCGGTAATTATCACCACTGATCACCGCTGAACTACCACACACAAATAGCCTGCCAGTCCGACCCAGTGTTGTCCGTTCACCGTCCTTACTGTTTGCCTGCACCGTGAGTTACAACGTTGTGTTTGTGTCATAGTTTGGAAATAAACGTGTCCCAGTTAGACCTGCGTGTGAGTGCCTTGCCTCTCGAGCATAACCATGACAATGAAACAAGCTGAACTGCACTGTAAACCAGCAACAGTGATAAAAACATTCAGATGAAACTTTAAAGCTTTAAAGTTTAAAAAGCAGGTGAACACAGTGAGGAAGGGGAGGAGCTTATGCAGAAGAACAAGGAAGTAAACAGGAAATGAAACAGGAGTGAACTGTGGAGAAAAATGACACGGCTAGTAAAGTGAAACTGACTTTATCAACATACAGTATCAACATACTTTAATCACTAATCTATCAGGACACAACTACTGTACACACTCACTACAGAAAACTCTTCACACACACACTCACTGCAGAACACTCTTCACACACACACTCACCACAGAGCACTCTTCATACATGCACTCACTAATCAACACTCTTCACACACACACTCACTACAGAACACTCTTCACAGACACACACACACACACACATTACAGAGCACTCTTCGCTCACTCACTCACCACAGAGCACTCTTCACACACGCACTCACTAATCAACACTCTTCACACACACACTCACTACAGAACAATCTTCACACACACACACACACACACACACACACACACACTCACTACAGAACACTTTCAGCAGTATTTCTTTGAAGTCCACTTCACTCTAAAGTCCTTGGAGCTTTTGTATTTTTGTAACGTCAGACTAAGAAAATCTTGTGTAGCTGTTTCTCTAAACACTCAAATAAATTTCTGAGTAAAAGTTTTTTACCTTCAACAGTGAGTCTGATTATTGTTTGGTGACCATTAATATCACACCTGTACACTCCTCCATCCTCTTCAGTCAGGAGTGATATGAGTAGAGAGAGATTTCCTGGAGAGTGAGTGTTAAACAGCTGAACTCTGTTTCTGTACTGATCACTATTAATGGAGATCTTTTCAAGTTTATATGTGTGCGTGTTGTGTTTCTTCCAGGTGAGTCTTCCAGGTGTGGTGTTGAGGTCGGTGCAGGAACAGGGCAGCAGTACTGACTCTCCTGTGTTTGCTGTTATAAAGTCTACTTGTTCTTCACTGTTGACCAGAGTGCAGCCTGCAGAGACACAGATCAGTGAGATAAAGTTAATATTTTTTTTGCTTCCATGTTGTGATCGTATATATATTTTAACCATCATTTTCACCAGGAGTGAAGAAAGCAATCCCTCAACATAACAGAAGAAAATGAGAAAAGTAATCAGAACAGGTTTAAAACACTGTGTTTAAGTTTTACTCTCTGCTGAATGGTTTACATTCACCCTCACTACAGTGCACTCTTCACACACACACACCCTCACTACAGAACTTGTGACGGTTCTGTGATGGTTGAGGGCACCCTGCTCTCATTGTGCACACCTGTGCCTTGGTTGACAGGTGTGCCTCATCGGGGGTTGGTGTTATAAGCCCCAATGAATCAGAGCAGAGCGCTGATCATTCTGTTTGCATTACAGAATGACCGACCACCAATGGACATCACAAGCTGAGATGAGGAGACCAACCGAACCTCTCCAGTGTGGAAGGCCGGGCTCTTGAAAGGAAGCTCAGTGCAAGATAAGTCTCCACACCATTTGCTCACCTCTAGGAAGGGCAAAGGTGTCGCCAGATCCTGCTACATGTGCTCAGAGGGGGCAAAAACGGCAAGGTTGAATTTTGTGTGAGTTCGAGAGGCGGAGCTACGAAGTTGACTTGTTCCGCAGCAGACGAGGAATGTGCGGAGTTTATATTTGAGGGAATCCTCACAGGGTGAGAATGAGATTTCGCCAGTAGCAAACCAGGTAGGAGAGACGCCGGGGCTGTCACCCACGCTAGCCAAAGTAGATGGAGACCCGGCATTGCCATCCACATCAGCCTAGCTGGGTGGGGTGCTGGTGCTGTCACTCACGTCAGCCCAGTTGGATGAAGCTTCGGCACGGTCGGTTGTGTAAGCCTCGGTGGACAGGACTTCCGCGCGGTTACCTACATCGGCTTATGCAGACGGGGTTTCGGCGCGGTCGTTCAGGTTAACCTGGAAGAGCAGACTGACGGTGTTGTCGCTTACATTGACCGGGGAAGTCGGGGTGTCGGCGAGGGCGTTCAGGCCGGCATGGAAAGACAGAGGTTCGGCGCCAGGGAATTTGACCAACTGGGAAGGCGGGGTTTCAGCGCGAGCGATTACGCCAGGTTGGCGTAAAAATGATGATAATGGGGCTTTGGGGAGGACGTCTGGAGGACGGTGATGAAAGCAGGGCATTCTTTGGTCCTGCATAGGACCAATTGGATTTTGTTTGTGTGTTTTTAAACGTCCTCCTCTCTGGGACTCTGCTCCGGGTGGGGCAGGGTTCGGCACCCCAGGAGTGGCGCCTTTTGGGGGGATTCTGTAAAACTAGATGGCGCTCTGCTGCGGTCATGGGAAGCACACCTGTTTGCCGTCAGGCTAACAGGTGTGCTTCATTTGGGGTTCGTTTTAAAAGTCACTGAGCAAGAGCAGAACGTCTGTCTTTGTTAATCTGTACGTGTCATGTCATTTTATCTGTGTTTTGAGTTTCTGTGCACAGTTATGTTATTAAAGCTTTACGTTCTGTAACGACCTCTCGGCTCAGCACTGATGTCCAGAACACGATACCGTCACCACCATTACAGAACTGTACTTTCAGAACAGTTTATAACTATATTGTTATAAACTGTAGTTCTTCACTGTTTACCAGAGTGCAGCCTGCAAAGACACAGATCAGTGAGAAAGTTCATCAGACTCTGTTTATTTAAAACCAATATTTGCTACATTTCATTATAATAAACTGTTTATCTGCATTCAGTACATAGTGGTGCTGTGACAACCATACACCCAGCACCCAGGGAGCAGTGATGGGGACGGTAGCTTGTTTAAGGGTACCTGGGGGCAATCTACTGGTTTGTGACTCAAACCCACAGATGTCTGATCAGGACTGGTCCCTAAACACTGGGCCACTGCTGAAACTAATCTGAATCATGTGTGTAACCACATCACTCTCCAGTCTATGGGTGACTACAGGATGTGACCCTTGTGTATCCTCATATTTCTACCCAGTTAATCTGGAGCTGGAAGTGGATTACATTTTAAAATCTGCAAATACTCAAAAATGCAGTTAAAACTGGAAATACTGAATTTCCAAAATACAGTGTCTTTACTGAAAGTAACTTAATTTCTTTTTCTTAATACATTAATTTCAATTAAGTGAAACAAATCATTGAATATCTGGAGTTTTGAAGTAAAAAATCAGACTACTTCATTAAATGTTTGATTTCTTTTTTTTTTTTTACTAACCTTTTGAAGAAATCACATTTATTGTGGAGAGCAATGTGATGTATAGTCATATGAGTGGGTAGCTGTAGCTTAAATTAAATTTCACACTTGTTTCAGTTTTAGTTTGTCATGTGACTTCTGAGGAATCATGTCTATTTTTACGGTGCATCGTTTCACTGGTGCACGTCTTGACTGCTTGCCAATGCTGTTCTAGTTCTGTTCTAGTCCAGCTGTTCTAGTTGTGAGAACCTAAAGTGATCACACACCTGCCCCGATCTCAGCACATTTCTAGCTGCACCCTCATGTCCATGTTCACAT
>JABMDN010014520.1:0-10210 GCA_017165825.1 Hepsetus odoe
ATGAGAGACAACAACACTGTCCTTCAGGAAGATCTGGAGAACTGTTCCTTAACAATACAGTAAAAAATAGAAGAAAGTCTGGGTCTTTGGAAGCAAAATATGAGGAAATGAGGGGCTGTATGTGTCGGCTTGCGCAGCGTCCTTTAAAACGAAAATGATTGACACCTTCAGGAAAGGCATTTGACCGGCACTGTAGGCAGAAGCACACAAATGCATTGCTTTACATCCAGTTCAGATGCTAATCTTTACCTTTAGAGAAGCAAAGGACAGCTCTCAGATGTGAATTATTGAGCAGCTGGGTTGTAGCTATCGAGCAAAGAGACACATATACAGTGGCACAGCCATGCACCATCAATAAGGTGCTAAACCTGTCGTTCTCTTGTCTTGCCCCAGTGCTAATGGTCTGCCATCAGTCTATCTAATGATCACTGAGAGCAGACAGACTTCATACTCCATCTGCTCCCTGTGTCAGAAGAATCCTACCGGAACGCCTTTCACACCTCTGAATAGAGTGAGGTTATTATCCCCACTGGTTTGATAGTTCCATCATTAAAAGCTGAGCCAACTTTTGAAGGTAAACCCATAACGACCTCCTGACAACTGAACTCTATATCATCCTCTTCTCTGCTATGAATGTATATGATTTGTCTAAAGAGTTATTAATTGACATTATTAATTACCATGGGTTGCTTTAAGCTGTCGCTGAAAGCAATAAGCTCCTTTGTGATCTGAGTCCCGCCTGATATTACTCAAATAGCATGGTGGGGGGGATATAGGGCAGCGGTGGTCTAGTGTTTAGGGAGTCGGCCACAGGATCAGAAGGTTGTGGGTTCAGACCCCTCACCAGTAGGTTGCCCTGAGGTACCCTTGAGCAAGGTACCATCTCCATCACTGCTCCCCAGGTGCTTTAGTTAAATGCAGAAGTCCAATTTCGTTGCGGTTCACTGTATGCTGTGCTGTGTGTTCTCACAAAGATGTAAATTCTCACTTTCACTACCCCTGAGTATGGTACTGTCCCCATCACCGTTTCCTGGGCGCTCAAGGTAGCAGCCCCCTGCAGAACGTGCACGTATGGGTAAAAAGCAGATGTCACATTTTGTTGTGTTTCACAATGACAAATAGTCACTTCCACTTTACTTTCACTTCAACTATTTCAGCATATAAAATCTGAGTGAGCCGTGGACACCGTCTGAAGGTGCTCTGCCACACATTTCGTAGGAGAGCTGCTGTGTCTCACCTGCTGGAAATACTCCATGTGGTTTAGGTGAGGTTTGGCACCTGACAGGAGTGTAGGAGGTGGGATATGATGCCCTCACTTCCAAATTTATTCTTGAACAAATGATGTTCCTTAAATTTGACAATTTCAGCTTTGGCTCAAAGTTCTCTTCTCTAGTTGGACATTTTCTAGGCTACACGCCCAATTTCAGAAAATGACTTGGACTGATGGAGATGGGTAGACGGAAGGTTAATGTCCATTCAGTGTCCGGTCTGACTGATATGGACATTCACATTCACACTTACAGTTTGAGGTCTGAAACGTTACAAGATGACAGTGCAGGTGTGAAAGGATTGCTTTATTCTTTCACTTTGTCCAAAGAAAACAGCAATATATCTCCAGTCGCATGTCCAGTTGAAGTATCACTCGTGTCACTATGTGTCACTCTATCTAACACATCACTTCCAGTCCGAACTCTTTCCTTTAACTGATTAAATCTGTCCCAGGGTTTGTCTCCTTTATCTGATTAAAATCTGTCCCAAGATTAGCGTGTGTCTTTCCTGCAAAATGGACCAGTGTGTGGAACCGATCCTGCTGCGTGCTACCGTGTCGTCTGTCACTGAATAAAAGCAGTTTCTTTCCTGGCTTTAATGTTGGACACACTGTTTTGTGAGCTATGGAAACACTTCTATGTATATATGTTTTTAACTGTTACCCTCAGGCAGTGTGAAGTCCAGTGTCATGTGTTTGCTTGATCACAATGGCCATTCAATCTGCAAAACTCTGATTTCATTCGGCTCTTATGTAAAAAAATCAAGAAAAAATAACAACAGCGATAAGAAATCACTCCACAGGAGAAGAGTAGATTAAATGGCAGTTGGCCTCGGCATTAAAGGCTTACACTGTAAATAGAGTTACTAGTGTAAATCTCTTGATTTACTGCCAAAAAAAACCCCCAAAAAACAAACCATAAACTGCATGATTGCTCTGAAATGGACGGGAGCCCTCACTCCTCAACAGCCAGAAGGATGTGAACATGTGGATATAATTTATATTTATATATTATATTTTTGAGCAACTGTGTCCTAATGTTTAGGGACGAGGCCCCAGGATTGGAAGGTCATGAGTTTGAATACCAGATCAGTAGGCTGCCCTGAGTTACTCTTGATCAAGGTACTGTCCCTATCACTGCTCCCCGGACGCTGTCCCCTGCTGGACGGTGTGCGTGTGTTAAATACAGAGGATGTCACTTTCACTTCATTTTCCAAGTCTGCTGGTAAAACATCCCGGAAGGTTCCTCATGAATGTTCCTGAGAGATCACCGAGAGTGTTTGAAGGCTAATGTCGAGCCAAAGAAGAATAAAAAAGAAGTTTGGATTTGTTGCACAGATCTTCATGTGTTGCATTAAAAAACAGAAACATCCTAAAAAGAGGAAGAGTTTGTGACGTATGAGTGTTAATGTAGATTTTTTTTCAACGGTCAGATGATGTTTAAACTCGGCTTCTAATCTGCCTCAGGAAGCGATGGTTAAATCTGGCAGCTCGTCTGGTGTTCAATCAGCCAATTAGGGCTCCATTACTAAACGACCTCCACTGGCTACCCATGGGAACCCGAATCACATTCAAGTACCTAACGCTGGCCTACAGAGTGATGTTCACATCTGCTCAGCTATTTAACTCCATCATACAGGTTTCTACTCCTTCTCCTTCATTGCTTTCTTCTAAGAAATGTCGTCTGGTATCACCACCCCTTCACACAAGGAAGACTCAGTCCAGAATGTTCTCGTTCTTGGTTCTCGGATGGTGGATCGAGCCAAACACTGTCAGATATGGGGCGTTGCTCTCTACCTTCAAGAAGCTCTTGAAGACTCATCTGTTCCGAGATCCTCCTCTCCTAAAATCCTCCTAAAACAGTCTAACACACACTATTCACTGTTTCCACAACGTGTGTTCTGCACTTTTCATACTTAATGTTTTCATTTTTATTAAATATTATTTCACTTTAAGTGATGTGAAGTGAAGGTGAAGCCCAGGGAGCAGTGCTGGGGACAGTACATTGCTCAAGGGTAACTTGGGGCAACCTTACGATCCTGGGTTTCCGTCCCAAAACACTAGACCGCCGCTGCCCCACATTTATGATGCATTTAATGTTCTGGTAAAACTCTCACTGCACTCCAGACTAGAAGCTTGTAAGCCATTAAATGAATAAATATAAATGAAGATATGAGATATAAGTTACATAAAAAAATCGGCTCTTTTTGATGTGGTAGAGGAACCTCACCAGTTAACTCTCCCTATTTCAAATTTCAGACTCTTACAGCTCTGAGCTGTTGGTGGGATTTATTGCCGTCCACTCCCATTTCAATTTCCCATATTTAGTTTTTTTTAATGCTGATCCAATACAGCTGCCAACACCTTCTCAGCAGCAGACAGGGAGGCAATAATGATTCCCCACGAACTGCATCGATATTGTCCATTTCCTAGAAAAACAACATCCTGGCCATTTATTGACTGTGATCTGCAGCACCCTCCATAAACAATCACTCCCGCCCTCCAGAGTGTAAACAGCAATTACGCCTCCGATGCACAAGTCCAATTAGAGATGATGAGAGAAAAAAAAAGAAAACATTTAATCCGCTTCTTATTCCATGTTTCGCCGTTTGCATTAATTGTGATTTATTCCGTGCCCTTTTGAGTCGTACTTTCTGTGCTCCTTCCACAGTTCTGTGTAATCAAATGCTGTAGGCGGTGGACCTTTTGTGTGTTAATGAAATTGAAATTTCAACACGATTAACTTTCCAGGCGAGGGTGTACATTACAGCTGAACCATGACCTCCAATAAATCTGTAACAGGAGATCAGCTGGTGCTGCGTATAGTGAGAGCGAAAGCTGGGAAGATCACAGATAACGAGATGATCCTTAACGAAGTCTGACGACCTTTAAATCATCAGGAATCCGCTGAACAAGTGGGAGTAGTTCACCGTCACATGTAGAAGGAACAGACATTGTAGCTCTTTCTGCAGGGCAGACCAAGGGACACTGGGTTCCTTTTCCAAGTCTAGGCTCCTCTTTCTGGTTCTTCCTCATCCTCTACAGGACTTGCTCCTTTCCAGCCTTGGAACCCCTTAGAAGACTCTTGGAAGTCTCTTCTTGAATCTTGGTTCCTCTCAGTGGTTCTTCCACATTCACTTGTTGACTTCTTCCTCACATACAAAGAGACCTTCTCTTTTTGTGCCTTGGAACCTCTTAGTGGTCCTTCATGTGATCTTATTGACTTTCTCTTCCTGAGGTCTTGGTTCCCCTCAGGGTTTCCTCATGCTCATAGGGACCTTCTCTTTTTGCACCTAGTATGTCTCCATTGTGCTCTTATGGAATGTCTCTTCTTGAGTCTTGGTTCCACTCAGTGGTTCTTCCTTATTCTCTAACCGATTTTTTCTTCTTGAGGTCTTGGCTCCACTCAGGGCTTCCGCATGATCATAAGGACTTTCTCTTCTGAAGCTGTGGATCCTCTTAGTGGTTTTTCCACATTCTTTTAAGAAATTAGTTCTTGGTTCTTCCACACACTCTTCGGGATGTTCTCCATTCAACTTACTTTTCTTCTTCATGTTTTCAGGGATCTTCTCCTTCTGAGTATGGATTCCTCTTAGTGCTTTCTCCACATGCTCTTTGGAATGTCTTGGTTTGTTGAATGATATATGAAAATGAGCTGTGCTGTGATTGGCCGGGCCCTATTTTGCCTCATTTAAAAGGCAGATGGGCTGAAAGAACCCCTATTAGTGTAAATGTTTTCATTCATTTCATTCCTTCTCCAAGTTGTGCAGGAGAATGAATGAAAATGTGAAGGTACTGGACACAAAAACGCAGACAAAATGCATTAAATATTCCTGCTGAAACACAGCCGGTGCCCTGCCTCACAGGACCGTGTCAGGCACCAAGAAGGAACTAGAGACTGAGCCAGACAGCGTTGCTAAAAAACCACAGAAAGCGGTGGGTGCGTGTCCGAGTCCGAACAGCAACGTGTCGAATTCAAACATCCCGAGAACCGGCGTCACACTGCAGCTGCACGAGGCTCGCGGCTCCGAGCAGGGAGCAAACAGGAAGCGCCTGATGTGACTTTCAGTTCTGATCAGCGGCAGGCGTTAAATATTCCCTCTCGCCCCGGCGCTGTCGAGGCGAGCGAGGAGACAGTCGCCGAATTAGGATGTGCATGTGCTCCCGAGTAGAATTAGCAAGTGTTGCGTGTGCCCCTGTGTTACAGCCTTTGATTCTCCATCTCCCTCGGCTCTTTTTCTTTCCCTCATCCCTCTCTTCTTCAGTGGCAGCACTCAGCCAGCTGTAACCCAGCACACTCCTGGCGCACTCTCGGTTCAAATGACCCGATTGGGTCCCAATTAGATTTGATTAGGCCTTCCGTTTCCTCCTTCATGTCCCGCTCTCTTTATCCTCGGGCTTTGTAGAGATGAAGGTCAGCCTCTTTAAGGTAACATGAGCTCAGCGTTTTGTCTCGTCAGCTGTGTTAGAAGCAGAGTGGCCACGAGAACCTAAATGTGTTTCAGGTTCTAGAAACAGGAACCGATGGGGCTGCAGATTGTCATTCAAAACCAAAAAGCATAGCTTGTCCACAAAGTGGCAGTAATTTGCTGGCAGTCTGCATGCTAATGAGCTCCGTTCATTTTAAACCCATTTTACAGTCATTTTATTAAGTCGCCGAGTCGCTGTTAACGAGCAAACAGCACGTTCATTTCAGTGACGCAAATTAGCTGGTTTAAAAACTTGTGTTCCTAATTTTAATGAAATTAAAGATCAAATATGAGAGAAGTCTGGTTGCTGAGAAGAATTCAGAGATGAGAAGTAATGAAGTACACTTTGAGGATATTTTGTTACTGTTGTAATTACTTTTTCCTGAAACTTTTTTTACTCCCTGTTTCATCCCACATATTTGTACTTTCTACGCCTTCCATTGTTATTAACTTATTTTCATTATTATTTCTATCCTGCATCACCTTCCCCTCAGCCAGACCGTCTCAGACTAAATGGACACAAACACAGAAGAGACGTCCCTCTGTGTGTCCATTGGTGCAGGACAGAGTGAAGGAGAGTGAGAGAGAGGACAGGGAGAGTGGACGGTGGAGTTCAGGGTGTGTGGAGTGAATAAACTCAAGATGGCGGCGCGGTAACACGCAGCGGCCGCTCCGGGGTCCAAACTTTGGTGCTAAAGTCTGTAAAAAGTCTTTCATCCGACTACTTTTCACCGTAAGACTTGCACATGAGCGTCACATCCGTGAATGCTCTTAAACTTAACCGCCAAACACTGCTGGAGCTCAGGAATCAGTCAGGATTCAGTCTTCCAGCGACTCTCCGAACAACGCTACGGGAGTTCGGCGTGCTGAGAAGACCAGGCCTTCAGTCCCCGAGATCGCCTGCTGAACCTGGCCGACTGAGAGGACATAGGAAGCGGTGTGAGAGGAAACAGAAACGCGGCAAGCGTGCTGGGGTCCGGGCTCAGCTCAAGGCTAACGCTAGCCGACCGGCTATCCCGTCCGTCCTCCTCGCCAATGTCCGCTCTCTGGATAATAAACTGGACTGTATACGACTCCAGCTGAACACCCAGCGTGAGTACAGAGACTGCTGTGTTTTTGTTTTTACGGAGACATGGCTCAGCGACAGCGTTCCGGACACCGCCATCCAGCTCGCCGGACTCTCCGCGTTTCGTGCGGACAGAAACTCCGCTCTGTCCGGAAAGACCCGCGGAGGGGGGCTGTGTGTTTACGTAAACACACAATGGTGTACAAACGCTGTGCTGGTCTCAGTACACTGCTCAACACTGCTGGAGGTGATAACAGTCAGGTGCAGACCGTTTTATTTGCCCAGGGAGTTCTCTACAGTGTTTATTTCGGCGGTATACATCCCACCCAGCGCTAGCGCTAACAGCGCTAATGCTAACAGCGCGCTGGCTGAACTTTATGGAATTATCAGCGGACTCCAAAACTACCACCCAGACGGATTATTTATTGTTGCCGGAGATTTCAACCATGCAAATCTCAGGTCAGTTCTCCCTAAATTCCATCAACATGTGAACTTTGCAACGAGGGGGGAAAACACGCTGGACTGTGTTTACACAAACCTGGCCGGCGCGTACAGAGCGGAGCCCCGCCCCCACCTCGGACACTCAGACCACATCTCTGTGCTGCTGATCCCAGCGTACAGACCCATCGTCAGGCGCGTGAGACCCACCCTGAAGCAAGTAAAGACCTGGCCCACAGGAGCCATCTCTGCTCTTCAGGACTGCTTCGAACGCACAGACTGGGACATGTTTAGGGAGGCTGCAACCTACGGTGACTCCATCAACCTGGAGGAGTACACAGCTTCAGTGACTGGCTACATCAGCAAGTGCATTGAGGATGTTACTGTCTCCAAGTTCATCATAACACGACCCAACCAAAAGCCATGGATGACTGCGGAGCTGCGCAGACTCCTAAGAACCCGGGACAAGGCCTTCAAGTCAGGGGACGAGGCCGCCCTAAGAAAAGCGAGGGCAAACCTGTCTCGGGCCATCAGAGCGGCGAAGCGAGCTCACGCAGAGAGAATCCATGGCCACTTCAAGTACACTGGTGACACACGGCGCATGTGGCAGGGCATCCAGGCCCTCACCAACTACAGGACATCTCCACCTGCCTGTGACGGTGACCCCTCCCTCCCAGATGCGCTGAACCACTTCTACGCACGGTTTGATGCAGCGAACGACACGAGAATGAGGAAGACCACCCCTCCTCCGAACGACCAGATTCTCCGTCTGACCACAGCCGAGGTGAGAAGATCTCTTCTCAGAGTCAACCCACGAAAAGCTGCCGGTCCAGACAATATTCAAGGTCGAGTGCTCAGAGGATGTGCAGAACAGCTGGCAGTTGTTCTCACTGACATCTTTAACACCTCTCTGAGCACCACTGTTGTTCCAAGGTGCTTCAAGACCACCAGCATCATTCCAGTGCCTAAGAAACCATCCATCTCCTGCCTCAACGACTATCGTCCCGTCGCACTCACACCCATCATCATGAAGTGCTTCGAGAAGCTGGTCATGAGGCACATCAAGTCCCAGATCCCCTCCTCACTAGACCCCCTGCAGTTTGCGTATCGTCCCAACCGTTCAACGGACGATGCAATCTCCACCACCCTCCATCTGGCCCTTTCTCATCTTGACAGAAAGGACAGTTACGTCAGAATGCTGTTCATCGACTACAGTTCAGCATTCAACACCATCATCCCTCAGCACCTGAGTGAGAAGCTGAGGCTGCTTGGCCTGAACACCTCCCTCTGTAACTGGATCCTGGACTTCCTGACTGGGAGACCCCAGTCAGTCAGGATCAGTAGCAGCACCTCCAACACCATCACACTGAGCACAGGAGCCCCCCAGGGCTGTGTGCTCAGCCCACTGCTGTTCACACTGATGACCCACGACTGTGCAGCCAAGCACAGCTCGAACCACATCATCAAATTCGCTGATGATACAACCGTGGTGGGTCTGATCAGCGGTGGAGACGAGGCAGCTTACAGAGAGGAGATACAAGGACTGGTGCAGAACCAACAACTGCCCTGTCTCTGAGCATCCGACAAGACTAAAGAGATGGTTGTTGACTTCAGAAGATAAATCGGGACCACTCAACACCTCACCTGTGGAGTTGGTCCAGAGCACCAAGTTTCTTGGTGTTCACATCACTGACAACCTCACGTGGTCCCTCAACACCAGCTCCATCACAAAGAAAGCCCAGCAGCGCCTCTACTTCCTGCGCAGACTGAGGAAAGCCCATCTCCCACCTTCCATCCTCACCATCTTCTACAGAGGAACCATCGAGAGCATCCTGAGCGGCTGCATTACTGCCTGGTACGGGAATTGCAACGTCTTAGACCGCAAGTCCCTACAACGGGTAGTGAGAACAGCTGAGAAGATCATCGGGGTCTCTCTGCCCTCTGTACAAGACATTTTCACCACTCGCTGCATCCGCAAAGCTACCAGCATTGTGGATGATCCCTCCCACCCTTCCCACACTCTCTTCTCCCTCCTGCCATCCGGGAAAAGGTTCCGCAGCATACGGGCCTCCACTTCCAGGATGGGAAATAGTTTCTTCCCCCTGGCCATCAGACTGTTGAACTCTGGAACCACCAATATCATGGACTCTTAAAAACCCACCAATAATACAAAACTCTTAAACCCACCACTTCACCCACCACTTCCTCCACTTTTCATTCTGTATTATTTATTTATCTCGTGTTGCACTCTTGCACTTTAAGTAACTTTAAGTTTTACAGTAACACCGCTCCACCACACTGCTACACCATAATGTGCCTGGGCTGCTTTGTTCCACAACACTGCAGCCTTCCACGGATGAATGTACTGTCTGTCGTGCCGTCTGTTGTTGTCTGTCTTGTCTGTCTTGTCTGCACTTGTTGCCCCGTGTTGTGTCTTATGTTGTCTTGTGTCTTGTGTTGTGTCTTGTCTTGTGTGTAGCACCAGGGTCCTGGAGGAACGTTATTTCGTTTCACTGTGTACTGTGTATATGGCTGAAATGACAATAAAATCCTACTTGACTTGACTTGAGTGTGTGTCCGTGATGGAGAACTAGTAGAGCCGGTCATGAAAGTGAAGCGGTGAAGTTCATGTGGATTATTTTCAGTAGATTGTTTTTATTGGAGTTGAAGTTCGAGGCTTTAATAGTCTTTAATTCTATTAATATGGAGTGAGATTCAGTTCACTTTCACACAGACAGACGCTCCAGACGGCCTTCAGAGGAGACACGTCTCACTCTACACTCTCAGTACACTCCTGTACTTTTACTTTACACTCTGAGTACATTCCTGTACTTTTACTTTACACTTTCAGTACATTCCTGTACTTTTTACTTTACACTCTCAGTACACTCCTGTACTTTTACTTTACACTCTCAGTAAATTCCTGTACTTTTACTTTACACTCTCAGTACATCCCTGTACTTTTTACTT
>JABMDN010014529.1:0-11839 GCA_017165825.1 Hepsetus odoe
AATTAGAACCTTGTTCTAATTTTATCAGAACCTTATTCTGGATATTTTTTTCATGAAACGTTCTATTTTATTGTGGATATTCATTTAATTGTAGCTTCATCTCGGGGCAGTGGTGGCCTTGTGGTTCGGAAGTTGGGCCACATGATCGGAGGATCGGGGGTTTGAACCCCTTCCCAATAGGTTGCCCTGAGGTACCCTTGAGCAAGGTACCGTCCCCGTCCCGCACCTCCCTGCGATGGGCTGGCGACCTGTCCAGGGTGCGTCCCCCGTCCTCGCCCTGTGTGCGCTGGGTTGGACACCAGCACTCTCTCGCGACCCCGTTTGGGACAAGCAGCAGATAATGGATGGATGGATGTAGCTTCTTCTACCAGTCTCTCACATCTGAGGAACGTCTGATCCACTCCTCACTGCCGAATTCTTCAAACTGTGAGATGTTTGAGGGTTTTCTTCTCAATGGGATTAAGATCTGGGCTTTGACTCTGGGCTTTTGACTTCCTTCATTATTTGGGAGAGTGAGCTCTGATAGTTCTCCACAGAGATCGATCTGTAAAAAGAGGAGTCTTTAGTAAATGGAGTGGAGTTCACTCTCCGCTGGAGTGCTTATTCAGTCAGGTCACTGCTTCACCCCAGACAAACACTGAAACGTAAAAATGTAGTAACAAAACCTTGTTTCTCCTTGTTTCAGCTTCATCACCCAAACCATCAGCTCAACATGGCCAAACCAATCACTGAACTTGAAATCTCTGTCAATGAGAAACAAGAAGGTGAGTTTTATGAAAAAGGTTTCATCAAAACTCCTGGAAACCTCAACAGTGGAACATCAGGGCCCAAAGTGTTCCTCTGGTACAAAAGGGAGGATGGAGCAGATCCGGTCACCAAAATCCAGTTTTCATTCATGCAAGAGATGACGTCTGGTCTCCAAGCCTCTAAATTCATCAAGGTCAACAAAAACTTAAACGAGGGAACCAAAGGTGATCACATTTATCTGTGGTACTTTCGGGGCAGCACTCAGTATGACTTCCCCATAATGGACCTGAAGGTGACCACCCGTTTGGAGGATGAGGTTGGTTTGGTCGGAGAAGGATGGGAGCGTCTGGGTTGTGATTTGAACCGGGGAGCTGGTAGGAGTCCAGTTTACATCTGGGTGAAGAGAAATGAAACAACCTTCATTTCCAGCATTACAGCCTCTGTCGACTTCTCTAATGATGAGTATCTCCTTAAGGAAGGATACTTCCGAGTGGATGAAGATACCAACCGAAAAAATGATCCTTATGGTTCTGCAGTGTTCCTTTGGTACCGTCACTCCAAGGTTCAAGGTCGTGGCATTACTGACATAGATGTTTCTATTGATCGCGACCAAGAGAGAGCTCTGGAAACAAAAGGCTTCACAAAGGTGAATATAAACCTCAACGGGGGCACCAGTGGAGCTCCTGGTACATGTGTATCTGTGGTACAGGGAGAAATCAACTCCTACTGTCCATTTCTTCACTGTGTTGGTCGGTGAGGAACCTCATAAGATGTATGAAAAGTATGGCCTCAGTGTTGTGGAAAAAAACCTAAATAATGGAACCAATGGTGTTCCTCTTTATATCTCTTATTGGTAGATGTCCCAGCGTCTGCCTCAGTGTGACCCTCTTGGCCTTCAGTAATCCCGTCTCACTGAGAAGATTTCAAAGAATCATTATTTCACTCTGAACAGTAAAGATCGAGACTATAATCATGTTTAATGGTGATGGATGTGATCGGATGATCTAAAGTTAATGTAACCTGAAGCTGTTCTCTTCTTCTGTCCTCTCTGTCTCTGATTAAAGCATCATAAAAGACAGCCTGTGTCTCCTGTGTCCTGTAATGATGGGGGGTTGGGGACGCTCTAGAAGGTCATAATTCCCTGAAATCATTTCAGAAACAAACTCATACAGTAACCAGAGAAACGTCTCTTTAAAAGGTGTGAATCTTGGCCGTCTAATATTAAAATAAATACCAGCTTTAATTAATGGAGATTCATCAGATACTCAACACAAATCTACCACATACAGGTCACAAGACACAACTAGTGAAAGTGAAAGTGACTACCAGTCACTGTGAACACCCACAACAGAACTCTTCCTGTGCAGTTAAAGCCTGGGGTTTTGTGATGATCTCCTTTAAGGACCTCAGGATTGGAAGGCTGTGGGTTTGAATCCCCAACCAGTAAGTTATCAAGAGTCACCCTTGATCAAGGTACCGTTCCCGTCACTGCTGCCCGGGTGTTAGATATGTCTGGCCCCTGCTGGACATTGTGTGAAAGTGACTGTTTGTCATTGTGAACAAAGTGATCCACAACAAAATACATCCTCTGTATTAAACATACACACACACACACACCGTCCAGCAGGGGACAGACATATCCAGCACCCAGGGAGCAATGATAGGGACAGTACCGTGATCAAGGGAAGCTCAGGGGAACAAAGTAGTCTGATCTTCCGATCCTGGGACCTAAACACAGCACTGCCTCAAACACAGAGCTTCTCTGACCAGGAATCAACGCTGGGCTGCTGGTTCCTACACACTCGAGCTCCAGGGAAAGAGCTCACCTCAGTTTACAATCACATTCACAGCCTGGACAGCAGCAGGTGGAGGAGGACAGCCTGGTCCACTGTATGAAAAACCCAGGAAATAACAAGGACAATCCGACAACAATCAAAGTCTGAGGACAAACACCTGCTTTTAAAAACAGAGACGAGAATCTGTCTTCATTTTAAAGCAAACCAGCGTTAGACCTTCACATCGACTGAACCGAACAAGTCAGAGCAGTACATCTCTACACAAACACATCCCAGAAACTAGTGGGAGAAGGTCCACAGTGATTCTGAAGATGATGGAAGTGTTAAAGGATGAGTGAAGAACTTCTTTGGAGAAATTAATCCTCTCTGTGTTCCTTCAACTGGTGGGTCTTCAGACGACGCTTGAAGACAGAAGGGACAGAAGACTTCAAAGAATTATTATTTCAGTCTAAACAGTAAAGGTCGAGACTATAATCATGTTTAATGGTGATGGATGTGATCGGATGATCTAAAGTTTATGGAACCTGAAGCTGTTCTATTCTTCTGTCCATTCTCTCTCTGATTAAAGCATCATATAAGACAGCCTGTGTCTCCTGTGTCCTGCAGTGATATGGGGAGGACACTCTAGATCAGGGGTGGGCAATTATTTTTCCAAAGTGACCACATGAGAAATGTTTTTAGAGGGTTGGAATATGTATAATATACTTCATATATACTTAATACTTATACTTAATTAAGTTCCAATATATATGATATCCCACTAAATTAGATACCATTATATTAGAGGGACCGGTCAGGTTAGACGTCTTGGAGACAAAATTAGAGAAGCAAAGTTGCGTTGATTTGGACATGTGCAGAGGAGAGAAGAGGATTATATCAGGAGAAAGATGTTGAAGATGGAGCTGCCAGGAAAGAGGAGAAGAGGATGACCAAAGAGGAGGTTTATGGACGTGGTGAGAGAGGACATGCAGGTGGTCAGTTTGAAGGAGGAAGATGCAGAGGACTGGAGGAAATGGAGACAGTTGATCAGCTGTGGTGACTCCTAAATGGGAATAGTTGAATGACAAGGAAGATATATGTTATCCTGCTATAGGAAACAGTAAATGACAGGTTGCAATGAGAAAATGTGGATGATAGAATGATATATACAGTAGTGTGCAAAAGTTTTAGGCAGGTGTGAGAAAATGCTGTAAATAAAGAATGTTTTCAGAAATATAAATAATGATTGTTTATTTTTATCAGTTTACAAAATGCAAAGTGAGCGAACAAAAGAAAAATCTAAATCAAATCAATGTTTATTTATAATTATTTATATATGAATATTTTGCCTTCAAACCAGCATCAGTTCTTCGAGGAACACTTGCACAAAGTCTGGGATTTTGTAGGATTATAGTCGGTGTCTGATCCACCAATATTACCAAGCAGGTGCTGATGATGATCAATGGAGGTTGAAAGTTTAAAACTGGGTGAGGAACAGCCCAACCCTGCTACCTAGAAGAATTGATGCTGTTTTGAAGGCAAAGGGTGGTCACACCAAATATTGATCTGATTTAGATTCTCTTTTGTTCATTCACTGCATTTTGTTGATTGATGAAAATAAATGATGAACACTTTCATTTCTGAAACAGTTCTTTATTTAAAGCATTTTTTCACACCTGACTAAAACTTTTGCACAGTACTGTGTGTATATATTTAACGACAATCACAAAAACAGTTTAGGAAATTTCAGCTTTTGCCATGTTTAAAAAAACACCTTCATAACATAAAACCGCAGCATCAACTTCCACTGATGAAGAACAATAAACCAAACATGTCAATCAAACAGGACATCAAACATATGTGGATCACAGATTCATCACTATTTAAGGAACATTTATAAAGACTATTTAGAACGTGTGTTCTTGGCAGCATATAAAAAATAGCATCATAACTTTATTAAATAGTTTTTAAAGACCAACATCACATTCACTTTATGGAAAAAGGCAATAACTGCATCCAGCGTTTTTGTTTGGTTCTCCGTTCTTCTAACGTTCAGTGAGAGAAATCCAGCCTGTGTTGAATTTGAACAAGTGCACTGAAGTCAGGTTGAACATCTCAGGTGGAGATGTGAAGGACAGCACAAGTGATCATCGCTGAGAGAGGACCTGCAGCTGGATCTGTTAAACTTCATCACTGAGAATGTTTGTTCACAGATGTATGGAGATCCAAAGAGAACCAACGTCTTCTGAGCATGGCTCCTCAGGTGTGGTACGATCTCCTCTTTGAAAGAAGAATAAAACTCTACCAGTGATACTGACTTACAAACACTCAGCCAAAAAATACTAAGTCTTCTACTAAGTCTGTGTTTACTGAATTGTTTCATCTTCTTATTTTTCTTTCAGCTGCTCCGGTTTAGGGGTCGCCACGGCAGATCAACCATCTCCATTTCTTCCAGTCCTCTGCATCTTCCTCCTTCAAACCAGCCACCTGCATGTCCTCTCTCACCACGTCCATAAACCTCCTCTTTGGTCTTCCTCTTCTCCTCTTTCCTGGTAGCTCAATCTTCAACATCCTCCTCCTGATATGATCCTCATCTCTCCTCTGGACATTTCCAAACCAACGCAACCTTGCTTCTCTTACTTTGTCTCCAAAACGTCCAACCTGAGCTGTGCCTCTAATATACTCATTTCTAATCCTGTCCATCCTCGTCACACCCAATGAACATCTCAGCATCTTTAACTCTGACACCTCCAGCTCCGCCTCCTATCTTTTCATCAGTGTCACCGTCTACAACCCATACAACATAGCTGGTCTCACTACTGTCCTGTTAACCTTCCCTTTTACTCTCACTGGTACCCGTCTGTCAAAAATCACTCCAGCCACTCTTCTCCACCCATTCGAACCAGCTTGCACTCTCTTCTTAGAGGAGGGAGTAGAGGAGGTGACTCCCCCACCATCACCTCCTCTACTCCCTCCATCCTCACCATTCCACTTTCCTCCCTTTCATTCACACTCATGTATTCTGTCTTTGACCTACTCACTTTCATGGCGATTCAAATTGCCATCCTTAAACGCCGCTATATGATTTATCGTTAGCTGACATATTTAATGGCCAAGAGCTCACTTCTTAGAAGATGTCCAGCACACTCGCTGACCTGTATGAGCATCAACACCAGCGTTAGACCTTCACATCGATGGAACTGAGCAAGTCAAAGCAGTAAATCTCTACACAAACACATCCCAGAAACTAATGGGTGAAGGTCCACAGTGATGTTGAAGATGATGGAAATGTTAAAGTATGAGTGAAAGGCTGGTTAGGAGAAATTAATCCTCCCTGTGTTCCTTCAACAGGTGGGTCTTCAGACGCCACCAAAGACTGCAGACATTCCGACAGGTAACTACGAGCACCTGTGCTGTTCATTTGTTTCTGAAAGACGTTTGCTGTGATCACTAATCTGAGATTATTAATGAACGTTGTTTTTTCCTGAGAGATTAATGACAAACACTGTTTCTGATTTAGTCACTCTGTCTGTACAAGGAACCATTGAAGAAATGAAAATGAAAGTGACTATTAGTCATTGCGAACACAGTGAATCACAACCAAACACATTCTCACACACACACATCATCCAGCAGGGGGCAGACAGATCCAGCAGTGGAGATCTGCCTGGATCTCTCTTTATCCCATTTCATCAACAACCATCCAACACAAAAAATAAACACGAGACTGTTCGTGGTCAGTCTTCACTGTTTTATTGTAATTTGTTAATTCCAGAAAGATAATCAATCATTCATCCGTATTGCTTAAATATTTACATTTAATATAATTAATTCCATCAGACTTTACTCTGGAGTCTTCACCATCTTGGTGGGGTTTATTTTTTACCCGTCCAGATCACCTCGGCTCCTCTGTGGACGACCAGACTTCCATCGTTGTTGAGGGTCAGGTAGTTGTCATTGCTCACACCATTCTTGCAGGAGTTACTGGCCCATAAAGGTTGGCCACAGCTGGTGTACATGACCAGGTTTCCGTCTGCCTGCATGATCAGGCGAGTTACAGGTTTGTTCCAAGTGTCAGAAGCCCAGATTGGTCTCCAGCCATAAACCACAAAGTTCCCGTCATCCTAAACGAGTACAAACACACAGAAAAGGTCATTAGAAACACTGTGTCCCCCTTCTGTCCACTTTATTAGAAACACTGCCTCCCCAGTGTGCCTGAGAAAAGTGTGGTGTCTTCAGCAGGGGTCATACCTGGAAGATAGCTTTGTAGTTTCCGTCGTTGGAGATCAGAAAGTCTCCCTTGTGCAGCTCCTGGTTGGTGAACAGCGAGTTGCGGCTCATTTTCCTGAAACATGGTTATAACTTTTTTAATCATTCTCTTTAAGAAGAGGAGGAAGGTGAGGGTGGAGTGGAGGAAGCTGAAGAAGGAGGACTGCAAGGTGGAATTCAGGCAGGTGTTAACACGGGCACTGGGAGGTGTTGAAGAGTTACCGGATTGCTGGGAAACTACTGCAGAAGTGATAAAGCAGACGGCTAGAAATGTACTTGTTGTGACATCTGGAAGGAAGAAGGAGGAGAAGGAAACTTAGTGGTGGGACCAAGAAGTACAGTGTATACAGAAGAAGAGGGAGGAGAAGAAGAAGTGGGACAGTCAGAGAGATGAAGGAAGTAGATAAGTGTACAAGAGGATGCAGTGAAGAGTGAAGAAAGCAGTGGTGAAGACTGAAGATCAGGTGTTTGGTGAATTGTATGAGAGGTTGGACAGTAAAGAGGGAGAAAAGGACCTTCACTGATTGGCTAGACAGAGAGACAGATCTGGGAATGATGTGCAGCAGGTCAGGACGTTTAAAGATAGAAATGGAAACGTTCTCACAGGTGAACAGAGTGTGTTGAGCAGATGGAAGGAGAACTTTGAGGAGCTGATGAATGAAGAAAATGAGAGAGAGAGAAGATTGGATGTTGTGAGGATCGTGAACCAGGAAGTGCAGCAAATAAGCAAGATGGAAGTAAGGGCAGTGATGAAGAGGATGAAGAATGGAAAGACTGTTGGTCTGGATGACACACCAGTGGAAGCATAGAGATGTTTAGGGGAGATGGCAGTGGAGCTTCTGACCAGATTGTTAAACACAATCTTAGAAAGTGAGAGGAACCTGAGGAGGGGAGGAGAAGTGGATGGAAAAGAGTAACAGGAGTGATCTGATATGAGCAAGAGTGAAAGGAAAGGTTTACAGGATGGTAGTGAGACCAAACCACAATCATGGTGTGTGTGTGTGGGTGTTGGTGTGTGTGTGTGTGTGTGTGGGTGTGGGTGTGGGTGTGGGTGTACTCACAGTGGTAGTAGAAGCTGAGTGAAGCTGAAGTGTCCGGAGAGCAGCAGGGCTGAATGAGATGAAGCTCCTGTCGTGGGTCATTTATAGCAGTGGCAACACACACACACACACACACACACACACACACACACACACCTGAACAGGGGGCGGAGCTTTATAGGAAAAACATTGTGTGCAGCAGTGTGAGGGGTGAACATGATCATGAGAGAGAACTTTTAAATTATTTTTATTTTAATGAATTTGTTCAGAAACAGAAGAAAATATGAAGTTCTGGATGATGAAGAGTCGTTATTATAGAATTACTGAGAAATATTCTGTGAATATGATCTAGAAGAAACATCATACTAATGATTATTCTGATAAATAATACAGATTATACATCCATCCATTCATTTTCTGCCGCTTGTCCCAAACGGGGTAGCGGGGGAGTGCTGGTGTCCAACCCAGCGCACACAGGGCGAGGACGGGGGACGCACCCTGGACAGGTCGCCAGCCCATCGCAGGGAGGAGCGGGACGGGGACGGTACCTTGCTCAAGGGTACCTCAGGGCAACCCATTGGGAAGGGGTTCGAACCCCCGATCACGTGGCCGACGCCTGAACCACTAGGCCACAATACAGATTATATATCATTAAAAATATATCTGTGTATTTGTTAAATATATGTTTCTTATGTGTGAGTGAACACACTGTAAAAACTGTCCGAGATTTCCTAAATGTAGTCAGTAATTCTGACTATGAGCTTCAGTTCTAATGGAAACCCTCCAGATCATCTGCTCATGAAGTGATTTTAATAATAACATACAAAACTGATCATTTTTAACAGAACAGCACATTTTTCAGACAGAAAAGACTGTTTGAAGCCTCCTTTGTAGAATTTTTAACTTAAAATTTTGCTTACAGCAAAAAAGTTTCTGTTACAGACTGTCATGGTCAAACAGAACCCAAACCAAACTGAACTTATTTTCTATGTAGAACTAGAAATGTCTCTTACAGAACTCAACATCTAGAAAAATCTTCTCTGTAATGTTTTGTACAAAATTTGAAAACAGCAGGGTTCATGCAGCTCTGCTGGGATGTTCTTGCAGCTCTGCTGAGATGTTCTTGCAGCTCTGCTGTGTTAGCTCTGCTGAGATGTTCTTGTAGCTCTGCTGGGATGTTCTGGAAGCTCTGCTGAGATGTTCTTGTAGCTCTGCTGAGATGTTCTTGCAGCTCTCCTGGGATGTTCTTGTAGCTCTGCTGGGATGTTCATGCAGCTCTGCTCTGATGGCATGTTTGGTTGAGCTCTCGGTGACGGCCATTACAGAAGAAATGAAATAAGTCTTTTTATTTTAATGATAAAATCTGTTTCTATGATCCAGGCTGACTGTCAGCAGACGCGTCTCGGTGAAACAGTTTTATCTGAAAATGTAAACTGGTTCCAACCACAGGAAGCTCTTTTACAGAAAACCATTCTGCAGTGCTCCAGGCTGGGAAACAGCTCATTTGAGTAACGATGAGCCAGAAAACTGATAACTGGTTATAAAGCAGCGTTTAATACATTAATTATTAATCTGATCTTTAGGAGGAACCACACATTCAAATACGAGAACCACTCAATATTATAACCAACCAAAACTGCAGCTTTTACTGACCCAGAAATACTGTTGATATGATCCTGGACTCAGGAAGTGTCCTTCAGAGGAGACAGCTTCTGCTTTTACTTTATACTCTCAGTACATTCCTGTACTTTTACTTTACACTCTCAGAACATTCCTGTACTTTTACTTTACACTCTCAGTACATTCCTGTACTTTTACTTTACACTCTTAGTACATTCCTGTACTTTTTACTTTACACTCTCAGTACATTCCTGTACTTTTTACTTTACACTCTCAGTACATTCCTGTACTTTTTACTTTACACTCTCAGTACATTCCTGTACATTTTACTCTCAGTACATTCCTGTACTTCTATTCTTTGATTACATTTAGGACCTGTACTTTTTCCTTTTATTCCTTGAATACATTTTAGAGCCTGTACTTGTTCAGATGTAGTCAGCAAATCCGTGTTTTTACTTTTATCTGAGTCTTTTTATTCCGTAAGTATCTGTAATTCCACTGGAATAAAGGCTGGATTTTACCCGTGTCTGCTCAGTTTGTCCTGGATTAGTAGGACATTCTATTTTCTGAGTTTTGGTTTGGGGGGTGAAGAGTGTCTAAATACTGTGCTGTAAAGAGGAAACTCCACCAAAACCAGTCAAACACTTAAAACCAGAAGGTTCTCACATTAATACCAGACTGTTTTTAAGTTATTCTGCTGTAAAAGTGGCCGTGATCAGATGTCCCAACCAGTCAGACTTTAATTTAATGCTTCCAAGCCACACATTTCCATCACCATGTCCTTATCTGCTATAGTTTAATAATGAAACAGTGTCCCGTCCCATGTCTGTCCAAATTTCCCTTCTGCGTCCCGAAAACGTCAGTAAACAAATGTTCCCTTCATCATTCCAGTTGGGAAGAGCTTCAAGCCCATTTCAGCTTCATATCTCAGCAGAAGACCGCGAGTCTAATCTCTCGTTGACGAAAACTTCTCCATGTTTTGCATGCATGCTTAAAGTGTTTCCTCATCATCCGACCACAGCAAGCATATTCATAATCAAAGCAGTTATCTAGAACCATCACAGAACAAACGCAATGTCATTCCTCACACACATTTACAGAGGAACGTCATTAATCATCCTCGTTCAGGGCCACACAAGACCTCTCGTGATTAACGGTGGCCTAATGTCCCTCAGCCGCCAATGGCTGGAGTTTTGGTTTCGTTTTTACATGTTGCTGATGATTTTGTCATCGGATCCATTATTTTACATTTCTTTTAATGGTTTAATGGTTTAATCTCCATCTGTCTGTTCTATCCCACAAAGAAAGGACGGTAAAGTAAAGTAAACTGATCATTATACCCGTGTAATAACTCATCTGATATAAATGAGTCTTTATTATAGGTCGCAGACAGGGGGCGCTGCGCTGGGACCCCCTCAGACAGAGGAACACGTCCGCTGAGGTCCTGGATACTCAGTAAGAGTTAAAGGTACAGGAATGTACTCAGAGTAGTAAAAAGTAAAAGTGTTGTTCTGATCAGGTCTCTGGTTGGATCTGAGCCATCCCGCCCCGAGCGTCGGATGGATCTAATGTTGTCAGATGTTGCCACGGCGACAGCGCCGGTTGCCAGGCGACCCCGCGTAAGCAAAGCGCCCGGCGGTTTAATCAGAGTTCGGGCTGAAATCTCCCCAACTTGGTCCTCGAGACTCGCCGGGATGACGGACATTCTGTGTCGGTGGCTGAACTCGGAGCTGCGCTTGTCTAAGCCCGTCGGTGAGTCGAGCTTCCTGGTCGCTCCTGTCTGGAACTGTCCGTTCCACCTTAAATGGAGCAGCAGTGTCTGCAGGGACAGTTCCAGTGCGGAGACGACAGGAGGGGACTGGACACAGTTACAGACGGTCTCTGCGGGGACACTGACACTGCGGGGGCTTTAATCCGTCCCTAATTAATCAACCCCTTTCCTCCCAGAGCCGCTGTCTTTGGCCAAAGACTTCTCCAGTGGATTCCTGCTGGGAGAAGTTCTCAGCCACTACCAGCTCCAGGAGGACTTCCAGCTTTTCTCCAAGAGCAGGTCTGTCTGTCTGTCTGCCTGTCTGCCTGCCTCTCTGTCTGGCTCTCTCTCCCTCCCTCTCTCTGTATGTCTGTCTGTCCCTCTGTCTCTCTCTCTCTCTTTCTCTCTCTCTTTCACTGTCTGTCTGTCTGTCTGGCTGGCTCTCTTTCTGTCTGTCTCGCTCTCTCTGACTGTCTCTCTATCTATCTGTCTGTCTGTCTGTTTTTCTGTCTGTCTGTCTATCACCACCTGTCTGTCTTCTCTCTCTATCTGTCTGTCTGCCCCATCTGTCTAGCTCTCTCTGTCTGTCTGTCCCTCTGTTTCTCTCTCTCTCTCTCTCTCTCTCTCTCTCTCTCTCT
>JABMDN010014568.1:0-10752 GCA_017165825.1 Hepsetus odoe
GGCTTGGGACCGGCACGAAGAAATACACTGGCTTGTGCATCCCTAGTAGCTGGGTTAGTTCTTGTTAAATGTATTTCTGCTAAATTAGTGTCTTCTTCTCAGTATCATTGGCTTCAGCTGCTAGTGTAAGCAAAGATACAGGAGAACTCCCAGCTGAAGAACAGAAACAGCTTGAGCTCAAATAAACAAACATTAATCACTGCTGTGTTAAAGGTGTTACTGCAGCCGTGGAAGTTTCGTTTACTGTTGTTTTTTTTAAGAGCCATGACAAGCATTAATGAATGTGTTTTCTTTTTCCCTTATCTAGCTTTCTACACGGAGAGTGGGAGAAAGGTAAAATAGCTTCTTCTCAATATTACCCCCATCTCCCTTTAAGATTACACCCTTGTTTGAGGCAGAAGGGAGATGAGAAGAGGTAACTCTGCAAGTCTGTGGTGGGTGTACTGCAGGGGTGTGTATTAGGCTCATTATCGCTGTAACTTTCACTCTGTGAGTGTGTGTGTGTGTCTTTGTCTGCTCTGATGCTGGCGACTCTTTTGGTTGCTTATCCTGATAGTTTCTTCTTTTCCTGACACATTTTCTTTCTTCACATTTGACGAGTCTAGACAGATCTGGGTTGAGTTAAAATTGGAACCCAATATATTATTGTGGGGTTTTTTTTAGATTTTGCATCTTCAATTAGCCATGTATCTTCCATGCAATGTTATAGATTCACTCTTTATTGTCCATGAAAGTGATTTAAACTTCAATAAAACTACAATAGACATGGATAATGGATACATTAAAGATTAATCTCTGGTTTAAAGCAGCACGGTTTTGATAAAAAGATGAAAAATGTTCAGTTTCGGCAACACCTCAATCAAGTAAGTATCCATTGAAAATAGTTTTGTTTGCAGTAGATTGGCACAGAAACATTTATCTTTTTTTCATTGCAGACCCCCTCTCACACACACGCTCACACACACATTCAGATACCCATTTTGGTCTTAGGACCTCTGTGTCTGTCACCTGGCAACCATCCTGTTGCTTGGATACAACATGCCTCTCCTTATTTTAACAGGATCAAATGGATGGAAGTTGAAAGAACTGGTGTGTTTGAATGTGTTTGAATGTGTTTGAACGTTGGGTGACGCTATGCGGACCACAAACATCAAAAACATAACGCATTCATCATCACCAAGACATCTTGCAAGAAAAAATCTGTTGGTTTTTATTTACATGTTAGTGTAAAACTTCTGTGCATGCTCTACAATCTAAATTAAACCAATTCCATTTGACAGTTTTTCAACCAATATTTAAATTTCTACAGAATCATGACTCATATTCTGCACTCTTCTGTGATATTTCTAATTTTGAATTAAATGTAATTCAATGGCCAACTCTTGCCTGAAGCTTTCTTAAGATTTACACCAGAGCTATCAAGATAACAAGGAAGCTTACTTTTAAGAAATGTTTAATAATTTCAAAGACACTTGCTAATGTTTCGTGCACTGTACCACTGCTTCTTTTTTTTTTTTTTGACAGGTGCATTAGTTGCCATTGTTGCATTTATTTTATTTTTTTGTGCGTTGAGTCTCTTTAATTTTATCCCTGTTGTTCAGCGGTCTTTTGTGTGAAGGAAACCAGGTCAAGTGGACTATGTCACGTTTTTTTTTTTGTTCGTACGGACCAGTCCTAACAAAAGGAATGTGGGTCTGCCTTGAACTGCATAATTGTAATTGCCATGAGTTTTTTTGGGCCCCAACTATCTATGCACTGGGAGTGTGATCCCTGTGAATTTGATCTCTTGCAAAGCCACTGCTTTGCTCTCTCTGGGTGGGTTAAGATTGCCAGTTGAGGTGGTGAGCTGTCCATTGACAGGGCATGTTAGCAGTTTAAAAAGAGGAAAGTTCTCATTCCCAGCATTAGATTTTCATTGTTGCTGGAGGGTGTTTTAGCCAGGAGATGGAAGTGGTGACACTAAGTTTGAGAGAATTTTTTTTTTTTAGCTCTTTTTGCTAGCAGCACCACATTCAGTGAAGTGAAAGTGACTATTTGTCATTGTGAAACCAGGCACAGCACAGTGAATCACAACAAAACACAAATTCTGCTTTTTACCCATGCACACATGCAGCAGTGCAGCTGGCCATTTACTAGTTAATATTTTCATTTTCAGCAAGGGCAAATGACAGGGCATTTTGCCTGTGTATTTTAAAGGATAGTCAAAGTAAATGATAGGTATGACCTAATAGTTAGTGCTGTGACCTTGGTATTTCCAAGGCCCCATGCAGTCAGTCAGTCATTTCCTGCCGCTTGTCCCAAACGGGGTCGCGCTGGAGTCCAACCCAGCGCACAGGACGGGGGACACACCCTGGACAGGTCGCCAGCCCATCGCAAGGAGGAGTGAGACGGGGACGGCACCTTGCTGAAGGGTACCTTAGGGCAACCTATTGGGAAGGGGTTCAATCCCCGATCCTCCGAGCATGCGGCCAACACCCTAACCACTAAGACACCGCTCTCCCCAGTCCCCATGCAAAGTTCATCCAATACCAAGGCTACGACTGCAGGTGCTAGAGTTTTACCCATTTGTCAATGCAGAAAAGATTTTGCAGAAAAAGGGTTATGGTTTTAATATTCAGGAGCACCGCATTACAAATAAAAAAAAAATCACAGAACACCTCTGGGATGTGGATACAGTAGCTGAATAAAAACTATGGATAAGACATTTAGCTAGAACCAATTATGAAATTTAATTACATATTGAATGAATCCATAAATTATCAGATGTTTTCTAAAAGACAATAAGATGAGCTTAAAGTAATATTTAAGTGGAAAAAAAGGAGAATGGTGAATTTGCAATTTTCACGATGTCATGGTTATGCTCGAGAGGCAAGGCACTCACACGCAGGTCTAACTGGGACACTTTTATTTCCAAACTATGACACAAACACAACGTTGTAACTCACGGTGCAGACAAACATTAAGGACGGTGAACGGACAACACTGGGTCGGACTGGCAGGCTATTTGTGTGTGGTAGTTCAGGTGCGGGTGATCAGTGGTGATAATTACGAGTGCTCGTGAAAGCCCGGTCAGTACTCCGGGGACGGGGACCTCTCCCCTGGCCTGGGTAACGTGGTGGGCGTGACATCACCCCCCCCTCCAGAGGCGTCCTCCGGACGCCCCGTCCAGCGCGCTCCGGACCCTCGCCGTCCTGGCGGATGCTGTGGGGGTCTGCTGTGTCGAGGGGGTCGACCTCTCCGTTTGGGGGCAGGGCGGCTGGGGTGGTTACGGTGGTAGTCAAGCCGGAGTTGAGGGTCGAGTATGTCCCGGGCTTTGACCCAACTGCGTTCCTCCGGCCCGTAACCCTCCCAATCCACCAGGTATTGAAGCTCCCCTCGACGTCGTCGGGAGTCCAGGAGCGCGCGGACCTTATGGGCTTGACCTTGCGCGGTGACGATGACAGGAGGGGGTTCAGCCTCTCCCACCGGTGCGGCCAGGGGCCCCGGAACGTAGGGCCTGAGGAGGGAAACGTGGAAAACAGGGGTTAAGTGCATGTGATCGGGTAGCTTGAGACGGTAAGTGACCGGATTGACTTGGGCCTCTACTCGGAAAGGCCCAATGAACCGGGGGCTGAGTTTCTTACTAGGCAGCCTTAGCTTGAGGTCCCGAGTGGAGAGCCACACCCTGTCTCCGGCTTGGAAGTCGGGGGCCTCCCGTCGACGCCTATCGGCTTGTTGGCGGAAGCGGCGCACTGCCCGTTCGATGTGTGTGTGGGCCTTCTCCCACACGCGCTCAGCCCCTTGGAACCAGGTGTCGATGCTCGGGACATCCGTAGGTGTGGTATCCCAGGGGCAGAGGGGTGGTTGAAACCCCAACACACATTCGAACGGGGTTATGCCTGTGGAGGAATGGCGCAAGGAATTTTGTGCGTACTCTGCCCAGTAGAGGTACTCAGCCCAGTCGTGTTGCCGGTGGTGACAGTACGCCCGGAGGAACCTAGTCAGCTCTTGAATGGTTCGCTCGGCCTGACCATTGGTTTGGGGATGGTAACCCGAGGATAACGAGACGGAGGTCCCCAGTCGCCTAAAGAAGGCCCGCCAGACTTGAGAGGTGAACTGGGGACCTCTGTCGGATAAGATGTCCTCCGGGAAACCGTAATACCGGAACACGTACTGGAACAGAGCATCAGCGACCTGTCGAGCAGACGGAAGAGCAGCAAAGGGGATGAATCTACATCCTTTTGAAAATCGGTCCACCACCACTAAGATGCACGTGTGCCCCCCGGAACGTGGGAGATCCGTGGCCAAATCGATGGCCACGTGAGTCCACGGACGGGTAGGCACCGGTAGGGGTAATAACTTACCGGCTGGCAACTCACGAGGTGACTTAGTTTGGGCACAGGTGGAACAGGAGCGGACCAGAACCCGAACATCGGCCCTTAAGGCGGGCCACCAGTATTTTCTGCTCAGCTGTTCCCCTGTGCGACGAATGCCAGGGTGCCCTGAGGCCGGAGAAGTGTGGACCCACTTTACTAACCGGATGCGGTGGCGTTCCGGCACGAAGATCCGATCAGGCGGGCACCCTGATGGGACGGAGGTGCCCTTAGCCTCCTGCCGGATGTCCCGTTCGATGTCCCATTGCACTGGGGCTGCCACTACCGTTGGGGTTAATATTGGTTCTGGCTGCGACACCCTCCCTGCTGGCTCGAAGTGGCGTGAGAGAGCGTCGGCCTTGTTATTCTTAGTACCAGGACGGTAGGTCAGGGTGAAATCGAAACGGGTAAAAAACAGAGCCCATCGAGCCTGGCGGGGGTTGAGTCGTTTTGCCAGCCGGATATATTCGAGATTGCGGTGGTCGGTGAGGACCGTGAAGGGGTGCTTTGCGCCCTCCAACCAGTGCCGCCACTCCTCCAGTGCGGCCTTTACCGCCAAGAGTTCCCTGTTGCCGATGTCGTAATTGACCTCCGCGGGGGTTAACCTACGGGAGAAGAAGGCACAGGGAAAAAGCCTCTCGGGTTGCCCGTGGTACTGTGACAGCACCGCCCCCAGACCCACCTCGGATGCATCGACCTCGACCACAAACGGCCTATCTGGGTCTGGCAGCCGTAGGATAGGCGCCGAAGTGAACTTCAATTTGAGGTCTAGAAAGGCCGCTCGTGCCTCAGGCATCCAGCCGAGGCGGGAAGGTTTTCCCTTTAGCAGGGCGGTTAAAGGGGCTGTCGTGGCACTAAAGTTTTGAATAAATCGCCTATAGAAATTGGCGAACCCAAGAAAGCTTTGTAACTGTCTGATGGTGCGGGGCTCCGGCCAGCTGGTAACAGCCGTCACCTTTTGGTGTTCCATCTCGATTCCCTTTGGCCCGATTCGGTAGCCCAAAAAGGAAACCTCTGTGAGATGGAACTGGCACTTCTCCGCCTTGACGTACAACCCATGCTTGAGGAGGCGGGAAAGGACCTGGCGTACCTGGGTGACATGGGAGTCGTAGTTCCTGGAATAAATCAGGATGTCGTCCATGTAGGCGACTACAAACCGACCCAACATGTCCCTCAGGACGTCGTTGATAAACGACTGGAAGACGGAGGGGGCGTTTTTGAGGCCATACGGCATTACTCTGTACATATAATGACCTGTCGCCGTGCTAAAGGCCGTCTTCCACTCGTCGCCCTCCCGAATCCTCACCAGGTTGTACGCACTGCGGAGATCCAATTTGGTAAAAACGGTGGCCCCTCGAAGTTGCTCGAGGGCTGATGGAACTAGTGGGAGAGGGTAGCGGAATTTAACTGTGACGGCATTCAGTCCCCGAAAATCGATGCAAGGCCGGAGTCCGCCGTCCTTCTTCTGCACGAAGAAAAACCCCGCGGAGGCTGGCGATGTGGACGGTACGATGAACCCCTGTCGAAGGGCCTCTGCAATATACTCCTCCATCGCTCTCGTCTCGGGCTCGGAGAGCGGATAGATGCGAGAGCGAGGAGGAGTGGCCCCTGGCTGGAGTTCAATCGCACAGTCCCATGGCCGGTGAGGAGGGAGTTGAGTGGACCTCTTTGCACTGAACACCTCACTCATTGAACGGTATTCGACCGGGATAGACAATGGAATGTGAGCCAGTGGGCTCTCCACAGACGTGGAGAGGCACGGGAGTGAAGCGTTACAGTGCAAAGAGCACTCCGGGGACCAGGACCTGATTTCCCCTGTTCTCCAGTCTAGGACCGGGTTGTGGGACCTCAGCCACGGGATGCCCAGTACGATTCCGTGATCTGAAAGCGGCAGTACGAACAGGGACAAGGTTTCAGTGTGCGTAGACAGCTGAACGGTGAGTGGACCGGTGACCTGTGACACCCCACCTAGGTTCAGCTGCCTCCCATCGGCTGCCCTCACGGACACGGTGTGTGATAGGGGATACAGAGGGACGTGCAGTTGGGTAGCTACCGTGGGGGAGATGAAGTTGCCAGCCGACCCAGAATCAATCAATGCTGAAACACACAAACAGACATCAGCACAGCGAACAGATACTTGAACAGAAAATTGGTGAGCTAATTCCGGAAGCGGTTTAATTACTGTGCGTTTCTTGGCTGCCAGGGCGCAGTCCTTTCGCCCATGTCCTGGCTCGCCACAGTACAAGCGCCAAGCACATTGTGGATGCGGCGTTCCCTCTCTGCCCCAGAGAGGTGAATCCGGCCCAGATCCATGGGCTCAGGGGGACTGCGGTCGTTGCGTGGACTGACGGCCGTGAACCCGGGGGGCGCTGCTGCGCGGCTTGGGCTTGGCTCCCACGTGGGCCCGGTGCTTCGGCGTTTATGCTGGTCGAGCCGAATCGCCAGGGTGAAGAGTTCATTCAGGCTTAATCCCTCGTCTCGACAGGCGAGTTCTCGCTGAATGTCCGCGTGAAGGCCGGCCCGAAACACCGCCATTAAAGCAGGGTCGCTCCAACCGCTGCCAGTCGCGGTAATGCGGAAGTCAAGGGCATATTCCGCGACGGATCCGGTTCCCTGCTTCATGCGCAGCAAGCGATCCCCCTGGGACTGACCGTGAGCGGGGTGATCGAAAACCGCCCGAAAAGCGGACGAAAAGCGATCGTATGTGCTCACGGTCTCGCCACCGCTTGCCCAGACCGCCGTTCCCCACTCAGCTGCGCGACCGGTAAGCCTTCCGATCACTGCTTTTATCTTCTCTACCTCCGTTAACCAGGGAAATTGTCCAAAGTACATGTCAAACGTAACCAAAAATGCCGCACACGCACCTGGGTCACCCGCGTAGCGTTCTGGTAGAGCGATGTGGCTTACCGGCGGGGCGGACGGTTGGGTGAAAGGCGGAGGCGGAAAGGCCACGGCGGCTGCCCGGTGTCCTCGGTCCGAGATGGTTAGCCGCTCCAGTTGGTGCTGGATGTCGTCCAACCTGGAAGTCACTCGCCCAAGGATCCCCTCGTGATCTCGGATCCGCTGCCGAAGCTCCATGTCCGCCATTTCGTCCGGAAAAATTCCACCCGTTGCGCCTTGCTGCTCGAAGGTCCGTTCATCTGTCATGGTTATGCTCGAGAGGCAAGGCACTCACACGCAGGTCTAACTGGGACACTTTTATTTCCAAACTATGACACAAACACAACGTTGTAACTCACGGTGCAGACAAACATTAAGGACGGTGAACGGACAACACTGGGTCGGACTGGCAGGCTATTTGTGTGTGGTAGTTCAGGTGCGGGTGATCAGTGGTGATAATTACGAGTGCTCGTGAAAGCCCGGTCAGTACTCCGGGGACGGGGACCTCTCCCCTGGCCTGGGTAACGTGGTGGGCGTGACACACGAGGGCAGTGAATATTTAAGTCACATATATTTTACAATGACCCTAAGTGAAATCTCCTAATCTATATGGTGGTACAAGGGATTTTAAAGGCAGTCAGTTTAAACAGTAGCATGCCTTCATCACATAAACATGCACACAAAGCATGAAATCCACAGGCCTTCTATCAGAGCATTTTTCAATGGAAACATCATTTGACAAAATAAGTGCAAATTAGTAAGTAAAAAAAGGACTTTACCACAACACAACAATATGGTGGTTATAAAGCAAAAATAAACCCAATTAGCCATTCCATAAACAAATTGACTTTAAATCTGTAATTCTGTTGAATTAAACCTCCTCCGGAATTTGCTAGCTAAATCCCTTTCGAAGGCCAAATGAATCTGTTTAGCTTTATATTTGTACATCAAACAGAATTTGTTTTTATAGAATATGTTCTACAGCATCTACTTTCAAATGTCAGAGCATGTGAGAATGCAGTGAACACACAGTGACACACAATGAAATGCAACCTCTGCTTTTTATATATACACATCATGTAGCAGTGGGCATCAATTTTCAGCACCCAGGGAGCAGTAACGGGGACAGTACCTTGTTCAAGGGTACCTCCAGGCAACCTACTGATCTAGGAATCAAACCCACAACCTACCAATCCTCGGACCAAATCCCTAAAGAATAGACCACCACTGCCAGAGTTTATTTTTTGTCCCTGCTTGCTGAGGGTGTAGATAAACAGCAAATTGCCTTCATCATATACTTTGTGAAGTTGAGTAATGGTTTTCCAGTGCCCTAAAAGACAAACCCTTGACATCTTTCACTAACACTCATTTTCTTAGCTGGTTGTCCTGATTAGGGTCACAAGCTACTGGAATTTATCCTAGCTTGAAAGGTGGAGAAACACACTGGACAGCTCGCCAGTCCATCACAGGGCAGACACACTCACACCTAGGGGACAATTAAGCATCTCCAATACACCGACGTATTTCAATTTAGTGAATCAGCTTGGGAGGCAGAAATTTCAGTTGAGCTCTTGCAGCTGTTGTTAGGGTGGTGGTGGTCTAGTGGTAGGGTACTTGCCTATGGACCAATGGCTCAAGAGGTCCCAGGTTCAAATCCCACCTGTAGCACTACCAGCACTGGGTCCCTGAGCAAGCCTTAACCCTGAGTTGCTCCAGGGGGACTGTCCCTGTAATTAGGACATTTAAGTCACTCTGGATAAGAGCATCTGCTAAATGTTTCAGTGTTGGTTGACTGGGCCCCACTGAAAGAACTGATTCTGTGTTTTTGTCTGGTTTGATGTATTAACTGCAGCTCTTAACCTCTGAGGCTCCATGCAGTTTTGTATTATGGTGAAGTTTAAAATATAATAAATATGCATCTTGAAATCCAAAGAAAAATAAACCTTGCATCTCATGTTCTGCCCTCAGGAACGAAAAAGGCAATGTGAATCCTCTCTAGGAATCCCTTTTCTCCCTGCCAGTTCAAAGGGTATAAACTTCCATTAATTGTTGGCTTAATTTGCCAGTGCTAGCGCAATCTTTCAGACACCAAACATGTTTTGACTCTTATAAGGATAAAGACTATTGTTGGCTGAATTATGACTTAGCTTATAGTAGATCTGAGTCTGTGTCTATTAAACATCTGAAAAATTAATTGTGCTTTCTGGCCATGAGCAAAAAGAAACAAAAATAAACTTTGGACACCCTGTTTGGTATACTGTTCATTTATTTCTAGCAATATAAAAGCTTTAACTTAACCTTTAAACTTTAACTTGACAAATACTTTAAAGTGAATGTTTGTCATTATGATACAGTGGGCAGGATCTGGGATTTAAACCCACCTTTTGATCCTAAACCCTAGTTCACCGCTGCCCAGGTTGTTGAGCTGGCTGAGCATGTTGTTGAATGGTTGTTAAATGTTGAGTAGGCTGAGGACACCATGTCCTTTATATGCATTCGTGGGCATTACACCTCTAAAGCCTTCCTGCCTACGTGTCAACAGAAGCCCTGTTAAGACTGTCACTGATGAGACGATATTACTACTGATGTAGCAGCCTGATGAAGGTGATCTGAAAATCTGTAACACAAGGACAATTACAAACAGCAGTACTTGCCTGACCAGGAATCAAACCTATATCAAATGTATAGTACTGTGCAAAAGTTTTAGGCAGGTGTGAGAAAATGCTGTAAACAAAGAATGCTTTCAAAAATGGAAGTGTTTTTTTTTCAAATCATTTATTTTCATCGATCAACAAAATGCAGTGAATGAACAAAAGAGAAATCTAAATCAAATTAATATATGGTGTTACCACCCTTTGCCTTCAAAACAGCATCAATTCTTCTAGGTACACTTGCACTGCCAAATATGTCAAATTTTGACTCATCAGTCCAGAGTACCTGCTGCCATTTTTCTGCACCCCAGTTCCTATGTTTTCGTGCATACTTGAGTCGCTTGGCCTTGTTTCCACGTATGAGGTATGGCTTTTTGGCTGCAACTCTTTCATGAAGACCACTTCTGGCCAGACTTCTCCGGACAGTAGATGAGTCTATCTGGGTCCCACTGGTTTCTGCCAGTTCTGAGCTGATGGCACTGCTGGACATCTTTCTGCTGTTTCCTTGGCCGACCACTGCGTATACAATCCTCAGCATTACCAGTTTCTTTGTGCTTCTTCAAAAGAGCTTGAACAGCACATCTTAAAACCCCAGTCTGCTTTGAAATCTTTGTCTGGGAGAGACCTTGCTGATGCAGTATAACTACCTTGTGTCTTGTTGCTGTGCTCAGTCTTGCCATGACATGAAACTGTCAAAAGGTAGGAACACCAAATATTGATTTGATTTAGATTTTTCTTTTGTTCACTCACTTTGCATTTCATAAATTAATAAAAATAAACAATCATTATTTATATTTCTGAAAGCATTCTTTATTTACAGCATTTTTTCACACCTGCCTAAAACTTTTGCACAGTGCTGTATATATATA
>JABMDN010014574.1:0-11777 GCA_017165825.1 Hepsetus odoe
TCCTTTCCTGCAGTGTCAGAGCTGTCTGTGTTTAAACTCTTTCTTTTCAATTTTCAGAATGTTCAGTCCACACCTGTGAACTTCCTGATTCACTCCGTTTCACTTTGTCTTTAAGCGTCACTTCTCTCGTTCTATTCTTGGTACTGACAAGGGTTAAAGTCAGTTATTCATGTTACAGCATGTCTGCAGATTGTTTAGGATTGTGGAAAAGTTAGAAATCAGTATTCGGTGCAAAAGTGTAGGCACCTGTTAATGTGATGGGAACAGAAGATGAACTTATCACCAAAAGGCTTGAAGTTAAACAAATGTTAAAAAATGACAATTTTCAGCATTTTTAACGTCTTTTTTGTTTTGTTTTGTTTTGTTTTGTACAGCTTTGAAGTGATATAATGAAAGACAATAAAGTGATGAATAGCCTGGGTCCCCCAACGAGATTATGTTCCAAAAACAAACCTCAGAATCTACAGGGAAAAAACTCAAGAGCTGAAAACTAATACTTTTGCCAAAGCCTTCTCAGACCCCTGGTCTAAACACAAGTAAGATTTATGGGTAGATCTCATAGAAAAGTCTAGCAAAACCGAAAGCCTTTTGTCAGGGCCTCCTCATTTTTCTGGTTTTTGTATCTAAATATCAGGGGTGATAAGAATGGAGGAAGATGCTCACAGGTGGATTATATCCTTTGCAGGGTGGTCAGTCTGAAGGAGACTGGAGACTGTAGAGTAGTCACAGGGGAGAGTGTAGCTAAACAGCATAGGATGGGGGTCTGTAGGATGACCTTGGAGGTCAAGAAGATGAGGAAAGTGAGGGCAGAGTCGAGGATCAAATAATGGAAACTAGAAGGAAATCTGTAAAGTGGAGTTCAGGGAAGAGAAGACGGGCACTGAGGGCGAGTGAAGAGTTACACTGATGATTCATTGTGGTGCTTCTAATAGAAGAAGCCAGAAGCAGAATGAGAACGAGGTGATCAGTTTATCTTCTGCTCACTTAACTATTCAAATAACAGACATCTTAAGCAACCTCTGCATGCCACTGTATATTTTTTATAATACATTTTCAAAAACCATCTAATAAAAATGAAGAATCTAATCTGGTTGGTTGTGACTGTGTAAGATGACAGTAATGCAGTGGCAGTGATTTCTCCAGTAATTTAATGTTCATTCACATGAACTTTAAAGTATTATACAAACACTATACTTTACTGTTAGCTCAAGTGCTGTTATGCTTTACCATATTTGTACACTTTAACCCACATAAATGCACCCAGTTAGAAATGTACTAGACATTTAAACTTATATTTTTTGTCGAAAAAATATATATTCAAGCAACTGAGACTGAAAATAAACTGTCCAGTTTAAAAAAAGCAATGCTGGGAAACTCAGTCCACAAACCTATATGATATGCTTGATGAACAGATTCGTGTAGGACAGTGGTGGCCTAGTGGTTAGGGAGTTGCCCCCCGCATCAGAAGATTGTGGGTTTGATTCCCTCACCAGTAGGTTGCCCTGAGGTACCCTTGAGCAAGGTACCGTCCATGTCACTGCTCCCTGGGCACTTTCAGTAGCCTGCTGCATGGTGTTTGAGTGCATTGGTTAAATGCAGAGGTCCAATTTCATTGTGGTTCACTGTGTGCTGTGCTGTGACCTCGCAATGACACGGATTGTCACTTTTTTTTTAAGAGTCCAAAATTTTACTCTGACAACAAGATGAACCTTTAATCTCCCAGAATGCAGCAGGGTTTATCTGCTGTATTTAAGGTTTCCAGTATAAAACTAGTACATTTACATCAAATGTATCAACAAAGAACTTCTACAATTACAATAATAAACTGGATTAAGAAACAGTAAAATATGATAATTGTTAATTTGCAGATTTTTCAATCTGATTGGTTTATGGTTTGCTATCATGATGTTGAATTAGTTCAGGAATTGTTAAAACATCTAGAAACAATTAATTAAAGACAAAGTTTTACTCTTTCTAGATTTCTGCAATCAGTTTGATAGAGCTGAACATGAAGTTTTGTTTCTGAATTGTTGATGTTGTCTGTTTTCTTTATATGATATAAACCCTCATCATTGTTGAAATGTGTAAATGAGGCAGTCCTGATAATAAAGAGTATAAAGTGATGAAAATGACCAGGAATCACACCAGAGTATTAAGTGATTACATTTTAGTTTGAAGGTGTGACCCCACCCCCCTATATTTCTGTTGCTATGACACCATGATGAACGTGCTCTTGAACGTCTGATTAAACTGAATATTTTATACACACTATTATATTGATCTAAATCTAAGTTGTTACTTAAACTTTTTCTATTTTCTACAAAATCTGAAACCTTGATTTAAACCAATCCGTTTAATGAAGAATAAAATTTACTTTTTAAACGTGCATTTTCCAATGACTCCCCTGATTAAATAAACTCATTGATGTTGTATATCATTCTTGGGTAATATTTAAAAAATAAAAATAGTAATACCTGCGATAGGCTGGCGACCTGTCCAGGGTGTGTGTCCTGTCCTTCGCCCTGTGTGAGCTGGGATGGACTCCAGCGCTCCCCCGTGACCCCGCTTGGGACAAGCAGCAGAAAATGACTGACTGTACAGTAATGATAACAACAACAACAATAAAAGAAGAACAATAATAGAAGAACAATATCAGCAGTCAGAATGCCGAGCAGGAGCCAGATCTTCACAGCTACACAATTTTAGGTGGAACTGAAATACATGGATGTTAAGACCTGGTATTGTGTGGTGAAACCGCTACATACAGTCAATACTGTAACAGAGGGAGAACTCAAAGGTCATGAAGCTTGTGGGATACAAGCCAGTCACTGAGCTCTATTCTGCAGCAGAGCTGAGCTGAGCTGAGCATAAATGACCCCTAGAAGCGTGTAATAATCATCAGTAACTCAAGAATCATGCACAGAATCAGTGTGCTTGTAAAAAAATGGAAAAAGGTGCACAGACCTCACATGTGTAACCCAAACACAACGATTAAACACACAGAATGACCTGCACCCTGCGCTGATTCATTTCGGCTTATAACACCAACCACTGTGAGACACATCTGTCACCCAGTGCCCAGGTGTGCACAATCAGAGCAGGGCGCCCTCTACTGTCACTGAACCGTCACAAACCCTGTTTCTTAAAAGCTGCATTGTGAAAATAAGAGTTGTAAAAAGCACTACATAAATAAAACTGACTTGACTACCACTGCCAGAATCCACTATTTCAGTAAAATCTCTCCCTCACTGTAATATTCTGGGAGGAAGCAGATTGTGAAGGCAGAGGAATGTACTTCAAGTTCCTTTATTGTACAGGGGTCTTCTTAACACACACACAAGCTGGGCCCGACCAGGTAACAACCTGTTTCTCCGCACCTGAGTAACTCACCCTAGTGCCTTAGAACGCCCTCCAGTGGTCACACTATAATACATCACACTTAATACTTTACTACATCCCCTTCCCCCTGTTAACACTACTTTATAACAACGTCTTCAAATATGTCAACAGCATACGTCAAACCTTAACAATTCTTTTTTTTTTTTTTTTTTTTTATCATTACAACAAAAAAACTTTATCACCTCGCCTAAGCTAGGGATTTTGGGTAGACTGCCTCCATCCCAGTAAGCTCCAGGATGCATTCTTGCCCTGTGGCTGGGGAACTCACCACTAATCTAAGCAAAATCTTTCAAGTAACTGGGCAACTTCCTTGTCCTCGTAGATCTCCTGAGTTCAGGCTGCTCCTCTGCCCTAAAAGTCTCTGACCCCGTGACCTCTGTTATATGGTTCCACTTGTTGGTTGTCCCACACTGTCTCCTGACGGAACAGGACTAACGGATTTAGCCAATGGCAACTCCGTCACATCTTGCAAGGAAGACTCCAACCTTTCAGTTGTTCCTGCCGGAGATACCACCTGACTGCTTCTCACCTGATCAATGCGTCGGCGCACTACCTGGCCACTACCCAGTGCGATGGTATACGACAGAGGCCCCGTCCTTTTCTGTACTGTCCCTGAAATCCAGGTAGGTCCTGAACTGAAGTTCTTGGTATACACCTTTTCACCAACACCCACATGTCTCTCTTTAGCATGCTGGTCATGATACCACTTTTGCTTCAATTGCTTGTCTTGCACTTGACTCTTGAAGTCAGGGTGAATGAGATCCAGAGTAGACCTCAGTTTGCGACCACACAACAACTCTGCCGGTGATTTACCAGTAGTGGACTGCGGTGTAATTCGATAACTGAACAATGCTCTTGCTATCCTGACCTCAATGGAATCTCCTGTGGTCTTTTTCATCAGGCTTTTGAATGTTTGCACCACCCTTTCAGCCAGTCCATTCGAAGCGGCATGGTATGGTGCCGTGGTGATGTGCTTGATGCCATTTCGGTTCATGAACTCCTGAAACTCCTTACTGGTGAAACAACTGCCGTTGTCTGACACGACTATCTCTGGTAAACCATGCTGACTGAAACTTTGTCTCAGACACTGGATGGTAACAGCAGATGTAGCACTATTCAACGGAAATGCCTCTATCCATTTAGAGTATGCATCCACCAGGATCAAGAACATTTTTCCTTGCCAGGGCCCTGCATAATCAATATGGATCCTTCTCCATGGCAGCTTTGGAATCTCCCAAGGGTGTAAGGGGGCATAAGGAGGGTTATTTCTGCTCTCCTGACATCTGGCACACGCTTTTACCACTCCTTCCACAGCAACATCCATTTGGGGCCACCACACATAGCTCCGTGCCAACCCCTTCATTCTGGTTATGCCTGGATGTCCGCTGTGTAACTGTCTGAGTATGGCTGCCCGCCCTTGAGGGGGAATCACCACACGTGCACCCCACAATACACAGCCTCCCTGGACACTGAGTTCATCCTGTTTTTTTAAATATACCCCAAAAGCTGGATCTTCCAATCTCTTAGGCCATCCTCTAAGCACATACTCTTTTACTCGTGCCAACACAGGATCTTTAACCGTCCATTTTTCCACTTGTTCTGCTTTGATCAGTGACACATCATTCTCGTCCAACAGTAACGCCCTCTCCTCCTCCGCTGGTGTCTCCACTCCTTTTTCTAACAGCGGCAGTCGGCTCAGTCCATCCGCATTTTGATGTTCACCGCCTGCTCGATACACAATAGTGTACTCATACCCCCCCAAGGTCACTGCCCATCTTTGAATACGTGGAGAAGCCATCTGTGGTACCTCTCTGAACTCATTGAACAGTGCAATAAGAGGCTTGTGATCAGTCACAATGGTAAATGATCTGCCAAACACATACGTATGGAATTTCTTCACCCCGAAAATGACAGCCAGACCCTCCTTATCCAGTTGAGAATAATTCTTCTCTGCTGCATTTAATGTTCGTGATAAAAATCCTATCGGCCTGTCTGTCCCATCTTCCATCCTGTGTGACAGCACAGCACCTACCCCGTATGGGGAAGCATCACAAGCCAAAATAAGGGGTTTGGTAGGATCGTAGTGCACTAATAAAGCAGATGACTGAAGAAGGTCTTTTGACTTCCTAAAAGCTTCTTCCTGCTCTCGGCCCCACATCCACTTTGTTTCCTTCCTCAACAACCTGTGCAATGGGGCCAGTACGGTGGACAGACCAGGCAGAAACTTGTGGTAATAATTCAGTAAGCCCAAATAAGCCTTAAGTTCGTTCACTGTCTGTGGAGTGGGGGCTTCTTGAATCGCCTTCACTTTATCCGCCACCGGCTGCACTCCTGTAGCACTGATTCTGTGTCCTAGAAATCTCACTTCCTCTCCCAGGAATTCACATTTGCTCCTTGTTAGTCTTAATCCACTTGTTTTTAGTCTCCTCAGAACCTCCTCCAGATTCTTCAAGTGCTCCTCATCATTTGCTCCGGTGACTAATATGTCATCCAGTTACACTGCGACATGCCTCATGTTTTGGAGAATTCCCTCCATGGTGCGTTGGAAAATGGCTGGACTTGATGACACTCCAAAAGGCAGTCTACTGTACGTGAACAACCCCTTGTGTGTGTTAACAGTGACATATTTCTTGGCACTCTCATCCAGCATAATTTGCTGATAAGCGTGGCTCATGTCCAGTTTGGAAAACTTCTGGCCTCCAGCTAACTGAGCGAACATATCTTCCACTTTTGGTATAGGATATTGTTCCACGCTGGATGCTCTATTCACTGTGAGTTTGTAATCTCCACAAATCCGAATGGAGCCATCTGGTTTTCTAACAGGCACTATGGGGGCTGCCCACTCTGCAAACTGTACTGGTTCAATGATTTTCTCCTCAACCAGTCTCTGGAGCTCAGCCTCCACCAAGGGCTTGACAGCAAACGGCATTCGTCTGGGCTTATAGAATCGTGGTTGGGCCTCGGGGTTGACATGAATTTTAGCTGTGGTGCCTTTAAGCTGTCCCAGCTCTTCTTTAAACACCTCTGCATGTCTGTCCAGCACCTCTACCAACTTCCCTGTGGCCACTTCAGCTACATGGTTCACCAGCTGTGGTAACAGCCCGAATTCTTTTAGCCAGCTTCGTCCCAACAAGTTAGGCCCCCCTCCATCTACCACCACGATTGTCATCTGCCTTTTTACATTCTGAATATCCACTGTTACTGTGGCTTGACCCAGCACCTCCATCTTTTCTCCAGTATAAGTCTTTAGTTTCAACGTGCAAGGTGTCCACTCCGGCATGTCTGTTTTCTTCCACAGCTTTGAATATTGTTCTCTGCTGATAATTGTCACTCCACAGCCTGTGTCGACTTCAAAATCTACTTCCATGCCATTTACCTTCACCTTCTGCGTAATAGGAGCCACTTTTGGTTGGACTTGTGACACACTGTATATTGTGTTAATATCCCCGGTGTCCTCACCCTCGTTACTTTCCTCCTCTCTAACGAGATAAGTCCTCCTACATTTCTCTTTCTTTTCTCCTTTTTGTCCTTTGAATGGGGTCTTTTGTCCCCCCCCAGCAGCTTGTTTTGTCCTGCATGCTCGTTTTATGTGTCCCTGCTTTCCACATTTATGGCAAAGCTCATTCAGAAACTTACATTCCTCCGCTGCATGTTGTCCTTTACATCTGAAACACCCTGTGTCTCTTTGGCGTCCCTTTTTGTCAGCTGAATACACTCCATGCACTGCTGTTGATCCTTTAAATGACTTCATGGTTTGCCCTGTCTCCTCCATTAACAATCCTTGCAAATCTCTCACATTTTTATTTGCGGATTCCATTACTTGGCAGATTGTAAGTGCTCTCTCAAATGTTAATTCTACTTCCGACAGCAGTCGTCTCTGCATTCGGTCGTCATTAACTCCACAGACGAGTCTGTCCCGCAGCATTTGTGGAAGTGTAGCCCCGTACTCGCAGTGCTGCGCTAACTTTTTCAATTCTGCCACGTAATCAGCAACCGTTTCACCATCTTTCCGTGTGCGTGAATTAAATTTCAATCTTTGCATGATTTCACTTGGTTTAGGATTGTAATGCGTCTTTAGAACAGTCACCAGTTCATCATAGGATTTGTCACCTGGCTTTGCAGGGCAGAGCAAACTTCTTAACAGACTATATGTGCATGCTCCAACTCCACTTAACAGCACCGCTTTCTTTTTATCAGCTTCCTCAATTCCATTTGCCTGGAAAAAATATTCGAGCATTTCGATATATTCATCCCATAACTGTGAAGCACTATCAAAAGGACTCACCGTCCCTACCAGCGTGGACATTTTTCTTAATAATGTCCGATTTAGTCTTCACAAGCGGTCTGCTTGCACTTCCACAACAGCCTTCAACCAGCGCTCCTTTACTTATTTCCTCCAACTCACGACTCCTTAATTCCTCGTCGCCACTTATGTAATATTCTGGGAGGAAGCAGATTGTGGAGGCAGAGGAATGTACTTCAAGTTCCTTTATTGTACAGGGGTCTTCTTAACACACACACAAGCTGGGCCCGACCAGGTAACAACCTGTTTCTCCGCACCTGAGTAACTCACCCTAGTGCCTTAGAACGCCCTCCCGTGGTCACACTATAATACATCACACTTAATACTTTACTACACTCACTATCAATAGACTCTCTGGCCAGTCCTAACATCCATAATAGAAAGAATGAGAACATTAAGAGATGAGGTGTATTTAGAGTTTAGCACACAGTGCAGTCAGGCTGAATGAAATTGACAAAATATTAATATCACTGATATACTGCCATGTATTGTGGCTGTAATGTCTTGCAGTTTATTAAAAGGTCGACATCAATTTTCTTAAAAGGCCTGAAGTATGTTAGTATTATAATAAAGTTTCAATTCAGGGCAACCAATCAGAAAAGAGATCATTTACATAAATCTGCCTTTAAGCCGCAACAACCTAAAATCCTGTTTGATTTTAAGGGATAATTATCATTGAAAGTTTTAATGTGTTAATGCATGTTAATGCACCAAAAGAATTAAATTAAACAGAAGGAACAGATTTTATTGGTAAAATATTGGTACAATTAATTGGACATTTATTAGATAATTACCTTGATTTACCTGGTGATGTGATTGGTTAGAGGATTTGCATTTTGCAGCCAAGGGCTATTACAGTATTGTTGAGACCAATATTGTGAAAACAATCTACAAATGATATTTTCAGAATCCCTACAGTTCACACAGCAAGACTGAGTTCAAACTGCAGGATTGTAGCTGGTTTAAAGTACGTTTAACTCTATTCATAGAAAAAACCCAAGAAACAAAGTGTTTTCTTCCCCAACTCACTGAATAACTTTATTCAACCCCACAGCTGAGTCTACGTCTCTTTTTAACAGAAATGAAACAGGTGCTGTCTTTAACAGCAATCACTTCTGTTCACTGCCTGTTCATCTGGCCACTGCTCTTCTACAAACAGCTGCAGGATCTGCCCCGTCCTCTGCTGGACTCTCCCTAAACCTGAAAAGCCATAAGCTCGAGGGAGCAAGACAGAGAGCAAACCCTCAGACAGGCAAGTAAGCCCTGTTGTGATGGCTCCTAACACTAACCAGACTACCAAATAGAGTCACCTTCATATAAAAGGTTGCTCCGTGCTGCTCCCTCTGCTCTCTAATGGTCTCTATAATGTAAAGGGCAGGATAACAAACCCGGAGTGCAGCTTTGGTTACACCATCATTTTCAGGAACACACTGAGCTCACGTTTAACACAACACACCTGTATAATGTTTCACCTATAAGAAGCTTGTTCACTTCACTGTTGCACACCAGAGTGTGACTGCGTTCTGTCTGCAGCTCGTTACACTTACAGAAAGACTTTTCTACAAAGTTTGACAAATGAAGCTTTTCTAAACGAGAACAGAGTAGAAACACAGCAGGTGGAGAAAATCACAGAAATGAAACATGAACATTGTGTCACTTTCCTTTAATTTTGGTGAGTCATCTTAGAGTTAGTATCAGTTACCTGAACATCAGTGATCAGACAGGTGGGACTATCAGCTCTTTTGTGTGTTTTCAAATCAACAGCAGGGAAATCAATGAGTGCACAGCAGAAGAGCCCAGAATATAAGTGAAAGTGAAGAGAAAGTGACCATTCTTGTCATTGCGAGGTCACAGCACAGCACACCGTGAACCACAATGAAATTGAACCTCTGCATTTAACCCATGCAAACACCGTGTAGCAGTAGGAAGGTATGAAAGCGCCTGGGGAGCAGTGACGGGGACGGTACCTTGCTCAAGGTTACCTTAGAGCAACCTGCTGGTAAGGGGTTTGAACCCACAATCTTTCGAACCTGTTGCAAACTCTAGATCGGACTGAATTACACTGTTCATTCACTAATCCATGAGTTCAGATGAACTGAACTACAGTATTATATTAGACAGCACTGTGCAGTTTAGTCTCAGTTTAATGTTGATTGATTCTAATCTTTTAGATCACTCAGGTTAACTCACTGTTCATTGTAACAATAAATGATGTAGTCTAATCACTAAACTCCGGTCTACTTCCAGGATATCATTTCTAAATCTGTATCATCCTCCTGAATGTAAAGCTGTTCTTACTGTTGGATTCTCCCATTGAGAACCGAGGTTCGAAGAGTCAGTGATGAGGCAAAGAGGTTTTGAAGCTAGCCAGGTTTATTAACAGAAGAGTAAAGGAGTTCTTACAGGTTGATCAAGAGACCGATCAGTATTTCTCTCTCTCTCTGTCGAAATCCTCTCTCTAACTTGCATAGCTCAGAGTTTAACTTTCTTTCTATCCCCCCTGGAGCTCCAAGGCCTCCAATGGAGTCCCTTTATCTAAGACTATGACCTTGTTTGGGTGTTTTTAAATTGGTAGGAAAGTGTTACTCAGAAGAGAACAGAGAAAATAGAGGTACAGTGGGTAATATATGGGTTTTGGGTGACGGGGAGGTGAGGGAATAGTTACACTACAGAAATAGGGCCCTGGAGTCAATTATGTGGTACATGGGCTAGCTATGTGGCAGGGAGAAGCGAGAAGGACATAGAAATAGAAGATACAGATATATAGTAAATAATATGAATAACTGAATATAATCTAAATAAATCCATCAAATCCCTCACTGCAGATGACTGGATTACTGCAGGGACTCTGTTGTGCCCCAGCATGTATTTTTAAAAAGAGGATCAAATTTAATTATGAAGCCATTTCTGAACTCATCTTTTTCTTTCTTCTGATTCCACTGAAATCACTGCTGAATATTCATTCAGTCTTTGATACGGGTGAGATGATCAGTGGAGCTGAGTTTTTACCTCCATCATTATTACCAGGACTGATGAATGGATAGAGCTCCTCAGTGAAATACTGACCAGTGAAAGAGTAGATATGAGACCTGGCCTCCACATCATAGAAGGAGACCAGACCCTCCTCATAATCCACAAACACCCCCACCTTCTGGGGCTTCTCTCTCAGGGTTAGTAAGATTGAGGGACCAGCACAGGCCGTATATTTATTGTCATTCCTCAGAATTACAGTCCAGAATCCATTCTGTGGGGTGTATGTGACCTCCCCCTTCCTGTTAACGGATTCAGTGGCAACTCCGAGGTTCCACCTGGTCTTCCCCCTGACCTGCACCTCATAGTAAAATCTCCCTGAGGAAAATCCCTCTTTTCCCAAGATATTGATATAATTTTCAAATCTCCTTGGGTTTTCAGGAAGATTCTGTTGTGTGTCTCCATGTGTCACTTGCTTTCCATCGTCAGACAGGATGAGTTTAGGATGAGCTGTATCAGGATCCAGAGTAACATCCACTGAGAGAAGGACACAGTGGGAGATATGAGCTTGCAGGTAATACATGAATTAATCAACCATTAAACTTCACAAAGATTTTGTAGAAGATTAAAATATATTTCATACTTAATGAAGATTATGAGAACTTTATGTAGTACAGGTGACCATGTTTTGGTACCATTTTAAATAATTTAAAAAATACATAATATAATAAAAGACAGAGCAAGAAAGATGACACTCTACCTGCATACTGCGTGATCTGCTTCAGATCTGTTAAGACTAATTACAATAAACATAATATTTTAATGATATAATAAATAACCATAAAATCAGATTTAGCTTCAGAAATAAGAGACAAAATATTATGAACTTTTGACTGGAAAACATGAACATGAGCATAAACGTTTCTCACCTGATTCTCTGATCTTCTCATTTAGAGCTTCAGTGAGTTTCTCATTCAGACTCTTCTGAAGTTTGGACAGAGTGCTCCTCACAGTCTCTGCACTCAGATGAGGGTCAATACTGATGTGGATCCAGTTGTTGGAGAGTGGGGGGCTGCACAGGGATGGGTAAACCTACAGTCCAGCA
>JABMDN010014641.1:0-10159 GCA_017165825.1 Hepsetus odoe
TATTAGTTGTAGTAATAATAATAACATTATTAATAATAATAATAAGTGAGTTAAAGAGTCTCAAAAGAATAAGGATGAATAAGACAACTAAAGTGAAGACCCTTGAGGGACAGGGTAAGGTGAAAACACCAGTAGAGAAGATGTGTGAAAGGAACCCCTTGATAAAGGATAAAGTTCTGAAGATAAATCAAAAGTGGGCTAAGCGAACCAAGGGTTTAAACACTAAATGGCCAGCAGAAGGCACATATGATGTAACACTTTGTGAGGCCCTGGAAATTCTCATCCTGAACCACAAACCAAAGGACAAATCCAGTAAACGACAAGCAAAGCGACAGGATGAATTAGAAGTCTTAAAAATGTTTAAGAAGAGAGGTGAAGAGAACCTTCGGAAAGTTATTAACGGAAGACAGGAGATTAAAGAGAGAAAAGAAGAAACAGAGAAGAAGTTGAAGATGTATGAGACCCCTCCACCTTATGTAGGACAGTATCCTGTCATTGAAGGGAAGTTTGATATTTCTGGACAAGTGACTGTGACAGATGACAAAAAGGATCCAGAACCAGACGATGAACAAGAAGCAGTCTTGGAAGAGGAGGAGAGAACCTCAGAGGATGCTGAGAGAACATCCAAAAACCCACCGACCCTCCACAAAAGGGAGGAGCCCTACTGCTCAGGGAGAGAGAGAGAGAGTAGGCAGCAGAGCAGTGAGACAGTATATCCAGATCTTCATAAATTACAACAGGAGTGGAGGAGTGTAGTACTAGAGAGTGGAGAGACAGCAAGGAGAGAGAGGGAGTCAGAGGCACGGTCAGTGAGAGGTGATGAAGGAAGAGCTGAGCAGACAGAATGGGAAGACAGTGATGATGAGGGTGTGTTGGATTGTCACAGGAAGTACAGAAAACAAATAAGAAAGGAGAGGGAAGTAAAGGATATGGAAAGGATGATACAGGAAGAGGAGAGGAGAATGAGGACTGAGCTGACTAAGAGAAATAGAGATGAGAGAAGGGTAGGATGGAGTGCACCAAGGGGGAGGCCCAAAGACTGGATAACACAAAGTCTTGATGAGTCTATCCAAAGAGTAAGCAAATCAATTACTAAATCAATTACTAATCTGGATGAAATTGTGCGCATTGCAATGGAAAGAAAAAGTCCAAAGAGACAGAGTAGAAGGGATAATGGGGAAATATCAGAAAGTGAAGAGGACACTGAGATTCAGGCAGAGCCAAATATGAGATTAAGATCAGGAAGAAAATATGGGATGGTACAAGCACCTATACTGATTAAGGGAAGGCATGCTAATTACATACCATGGCAGACCCAGGATTTGGAGGGGTTGGTCAATAGCTTGCCCGATCTGCATGAAGGGGCTCAGAAGTGGATACTGGACTTTGAAGAAAAGACACTTGGGCGTCTCCTTGCTATAGGAGATGTAAAAGCCTTATTGGCCCGAATAATTGGTCAAAAGGCAATGGAAGACATCATGACAAAAGCAGGCATGGGGCATCAAGCAGTGGATGCAACCAGTGATGGTGTGGAATTCAATCCATACAGAAACAGACTGTGGAACGCAATGAGGGAAGTCTATCCAAGAAAATTAGACCTGAAAACTCTGAAAGGAGAACCAATAGGAGAGACTGAAAATCCCTCCGCTTATGTTCATCGCATGAAAAAGATGTGGAGAGCAGAAGCAGGAAGTGACCCCGATCAAGACGGTCTCATGAAAGTGGTCTTTCGGAAAGCGGTCCTCGATGGCCTTCCAGAAAAAGTCAAAAGCAAACTGGAAGATGTGGTGGGACTGACTGAAAAGACTTTTGATGAATTTGTAGCCCACGTGACACACACTGTGGATAAACACAGACAAGATGAAAAGAAAATCAAAGAATAAGAGAAAGAAGTGCTGAGAAAGGTGGCACAGCTTCAACTGGGAGAACTGACAGGAAAGGCTAAGAAAAAGGGGGAAAAAACTCAAGCTGCAGTCGTGGAAGAAAAGACGTTGCAGGCATCACAAATGCCAGTGACTCCAAATCCTGCATCACCAGTGAGACAGCAACTGGATGGAGTCCAACAACCACAGCAGCCCACAACTCCCTCAGTTCCAGTCATCAATGTGTACGCACAGCCTGGCGGAAGTGGACCAAGCAAGCCGAAATTCAGCGGACAACAGCAGCGGCAGCCACAAGGTCCACTTGGAGTGTGTTGGGGATGTGGACAACCAGGACACATCCGAAGGAAATGTTCAGTAAATCCATGGAAGGGACCTGGAGTGCAGGGAGGTGCGGGGTGGCGGGCTCCCCAAATTGTGGGTCAAGAACAGTCACAGCAAAACCCATATGTAGGACATCCATGGACAGGAGGGAATCAGAACCCTGCCCGGACTGGATTAAATCAAAACTCCAGCCCAGTAAATTACTGGGGTGGACAGAATGGGTGCTAGGGAGGCCCAGAGGGTCCTACAGGGGAGGGTCAGCTCTTATTGACAAGCAAGGGAGCTGATGGGGAACCAACGCTGCAGGTTCAGGTAAATGGCAAAACTATACCCATGATGATAGATACAGGAGCTTGTTATACATGCCTAAATTCAAATTATGCCATTAACCTCCCCAGGTCAGGAAAATTCGTAAAGACCGTAGGATTCTCGGGACAAGTGCAGCTAATACCAGTAACAGCTCCAGTTAAAGTAACAGTGCAGGGAAAAACAATCAATTTACCAATCTTAGTTTCAGAGCAAACTCCAGTAAATTTATTAGGGAGAAACGCTTTGTGCCAGTTGGGTTTCCAGATTTGGTGTACGCCTGATGGAGTTTATGTGGATGAAATGGCAGTCAGTGCTCAGATGAATGTGACATTAGGGAAGGAAGCTAATGTGTATTGGTTAGGAGAAATAGAAGGGCCAGTACAAGAAATAATGAGTCTATGGGGGAAGTTTATTTCAGCGCAGATACCAAAAGCAAGAGACCCCAGATTAGAATATCACTGTACTATGATTTATCATAAAGGCCAGAATGAGATGCTGGAGGAAGAATGGCTTAGAAGGACTGCAGGAACAAAAGTTAACCTTAAAATTAGAAGTGTGGTTATAGGGACAGAAGGAGCAGCGCTTCAAGTGGAGGAAAATAAGTTCATCAATGAGTGGTATGATGTTGAAGACCTCATGTGACGCTGCTAATAAATGAAGGGTTTGAGTCAAAGGAGTTGGGAACAATGGTTAAAAGAGCAGAAGAACTGAAGTGGGAGAAGACACAAAATCCATTGATACTGTGTGCTGAAGATCATTCAATGATTAAAGTGTTGTGTGAATTGGATGTGACAGCAACACCACAGGCAGTAGCAATCCCTAGATCTGAAAATGATGATGTCTGGAAGCAAATGAGTGCACAATTGAAGGAAGAAGAAACAAATGAAGAAACCCTGAATTCCCTGAAGAAACAAATGATTAAGCAAGTTCCTGAAGAACTGTGGTCGCGACATGAGGCAGATGTGGGACAGGTAAAATCAGCCTCACCAGTTCAGATCAGATTAAAACCTGGAGCACAACTACCTAGGAGAGCTCAGTATCCATTAAAACCAGAAGCTGAGCAGGGAATAGAGAGAACTATACAGGGGCTGATAGAAGCAGGAGGACTGATAGAGATGAGAAGTCCATGTAACACCCCTATACTCCCAGTACAAAAGGCAGATAAAACTAAGTGGCGATTGGTGCACGAGCTAAGAGCAGTAAATGCAGCGGTGGAAGACTGGCAGGCAGAAGTGCCCAATCCACACACATTACTTATGAACATTCCACCGGATGCCAAGTACTTTACGGTAATAGATTTGTGTTCTGCATTTTTTAGTATTCCAATAGCGGAAGAATCAAGGTATCTATTTGCATTCACGTACAGGGGGAAGCAGTACAGCTATACAAGGTTACCACAGGGATTCAAACATTCCCCTCATATATTTAATCAAGTCCTGAGACAGGATCTAGAGGAACTGGATTTTAACAGCACAATGTTACAGTATGTTGATGATTTAATCTTGTGTTCCCCGACAGTAGAACAATGTCATGAAGACTCTGTTAAAGTTCTCAGAAAATTAGCTGAGGGGGGACATAAGGTGTCACAAGCAAAATTACAATATTGCCAACCACAGGTAGAGTACCTGGGGCGGCTGGTGGCTCATGGAACAAAAGCAATAGCCCCTTCACAGCTGAAGGGAATCAGTAAAGCACCACAACCACTGACAGTGGGACAGATGATGTCATTCCTTGGGATGACAGGGTTTAGTGCAGAATGGATGGAAGATTATGCAATAAAGACTGCACCCTTGAGGGGACTGATAGCAGAAGCAGGATCAAAGACGTTGAATGCTCCATTGAAATGGACATCTGATGCTTATGTGGCGTTTGAAACTCTGAAGCAGGAAATGCAAACGGCACCAGTGCTAGCTACACCAGATTATGATAAACCTTTTTGTTTGTTTGTTGCTAATCGCTGTGATGGATTTGCTTCAGCAGTGTTGATGCAGGAGACGTGTAGTGGTCGAAAGAAACAGCCAATAGCTTATTATAGCACTAAACTAGATGGAGTGGCTCAGGGATGGCCACCATGCTATCAGGGTGTAGCAGCAGTACATTATGCTTACGAGAAAGCTTCAGTTCTGACGATGGGGTTTCCAGTGATCATCTATTCCCATCATAAAATCATAGAGCTGATCGAGAACAGCAGGTTTGTTTTAACACAAGCAAGGAGTTTGCAGTATTCGTTTTTGCTTACATTTCCAGATGTGACTCTTAGGAGATGTAATACAGTTAATCCAGCAGAATTATTACCTTTCCAGTTTGAAGGAAAACCACATGATTGCATAGCTAGTTCATTGGCGTTCTCTAAGTTAAGACCTGATTTGGAGTCTACACCAATTCCGGAAGCAGAAGTGACTTATTTTGTTGATGGATCCTGTTTTAGGGATCACTTGGGGAACCATGCGGGATATGCAGTGGTGAGGAAAGGAAGCGGAGATGTTTTTGAGGTAGAAAAGGCTGAAAGTTGCCCTCAGCCGTGTTCTGCCCAACTAGCAGAGTTGAAGGCACTAACTGAGGCGTGCAGATTGGCAAAGGGAAAGAGTGTTAATGTTTTTACTGACTCAGCGTATGCTCATGGAGTTACACATTTATTTGGGGCGGTATGGAAACAGCGAGGTTTTAAGAAGACTGATGGTAGCCCAATACAACATTTGCAGCAAATACTGGAGTTGATGAGTGCTATGATGCTGCCAAAAAGACTGGCAATAGTTAAATGTCAGGCACACAAAAAAGGAAATGACTATGTGATAAAGGGGAATAACTTGGCTGATGAGGCAGCTAGAAAGGTCTCTAAGTGTGAGGATCCGGTGATGGCACCAATGGTAGCTATCGAACCTGTAACCACACTGGATGACTTGGTGGAGATACAGAAACAAGCAACATTGTGTGAAAGAACTATGTGGAGCAACAGAGGAGCTAAACAAGATGAAAAAGGGTTATGGAGAAATCATGAAGGGTTGTTGATTGCACCTAACACATTACTAACAATACTAATCACTAATGCACATGGGTTGGATCATTGCGCAAGAGGAGAAGTGGTAAGAAAAATAAAGAAACAAGGGTTTTGGTCTCCATATTTACAGGCAACGATTGATGAATTGTTGAGCCGATGCGATGTTTGTGCTCAAAATAATGTGCGAAAGGGAATCACTACCCCAGCTGGGCACATACCGGTACCTACAGGACCATTTCAACATCTGGTGATTGATTATGTGGACATGATTAAAAGGGTGAGAGGATACAGGTACATGCTTGTGGTCATTGACAGATTTAGCAGGTGGGTGGAAGCAACCCCCTCCAAAGATCAAGGTGCTGGAACTGTTATTACGTTTTTGACGAGAGAAGTAATCCCAAGATTTGGAATTCCTTCACAAATAAGTTCAGATAATGGGTCAGCTTTTATCCAACAGACTGTTAAAAAGGTATTGCAACAATTGAGAATCAAACAACGCTTGGGATGTGTTTACCACCCCCAGTCTCAGGGGATGGTAGAAAGAGTTAATGGAACTCTAAAAACAAAGGTAAATAAAATTTGTGCAGAAACAGGATTCCATTGGATGGATGCTCTCCCTTTAGCCCTGATGCATTACCGAATGCAAGCTAATAGAACCACTCATCTGACTCCACATCAGATGCTTACTGGTAGACACATGCCTGTACCCCATCTGAGGGAACCCTATCAGGGGCCTCCCTTGGAACAATTGGAAGCAGAGCTGAGAGCCTATATGAGACAATTAACTGCTATACATAAAGCTATTTATCAACAGGAGCTGAGACGTGCTCCAGAACCGGAGGAGGAGTCCACAAACCCATTAAGACCAGGGGACCAGGTATATGTAAGAGTTTTCAGGAGGAAGTGGAATGAACCCAGGCGAACTGGTCCTCACAAGGTGGTAAGTGTGACACCCACAGCAATAAAAGTGGAGAATAATACTACTTGGTATCACCTTAACCACTGTACTCGAGTTCCCAGGAATTTGTTACCAAGAACAGAGCCAGACGACACTAGTGATGATGATGAGCTGTCGACCGGAGGAGAAGAACACTGTTGAAGCAATCAGGAGAGCCCTGAATCAGGGCAAAAGAGTGGTACCCATTCCGGTCCTGGTGTGTCAGCCAAGAGCCAGGACAGCCGCGTCGGAGAATCATGCGAGGACAGCGCACTTAGCGACTCGCAGACCACAGCAACACATGCCGCAGACCCAGAGGACTCAACCAGCTCAGAGGAGACGAAGGAACGGGAGGAGACAGAGAGTCAGGAGGAGAGGACAAGGGCAGAGAACTCCGTCGATGCCAGATAACTCCAGCTCACCACAGAACCAGCTGAGTCCAGTAGTTCAGCCATTCCCTCTCCAACCAACAGCAGTAGCCGGTCAGCAAACTCTGCCCGACGCTTCACAGGGGATGGGGTGGAACCAGAAAATGGTGATCAGCGGGCGGCTGACCCTAGTGGTCCTAATGGGACTGAGTTTCGGAATGATGTGCTTCCTGGGGAATCAGTTTTGGAGCAACCTTTACCGGCAGCACTCTCCATCATCGACATATCTACTCTCTTCGGTTCAGTCTAACCATGCCATTGATCACAAAATAACTGGTTGCAGCAAATCTGCCATTGATCCCATGACCATTCAACAACCACAGGGACTGGAAGAACGCCTTGGTACCTGTGCCCTGGCAACAGTCACGTTGGCTGTAGGAAGTGGACTTGCCCCACTAGGGCACTGTTTTGTAATTTCATACATCCGTAATATGAGTAGTGAGCCGGGTATTATACCCTACCGGAATAGGAAGGGGGGTTTTGAGGTGTGGCCACTTACTGATGAGTGTGATCTAACAGGACAAATTGAAATCAGAATCAAGTGTTTTATTGATAATTGCATTTCATTAGCTTCAGACAGAGTAATGGCTATAGAGCAGGCAGCTAAATTACTTACTGTAAATCCAAACAGACTAAAAAGTCATTTAAAAAGATATAGAGGGGAAAGAGCTAAAAGAACATTGGAAGTCATAGCCCCACAGCGTACTGAGGACATGGAGTTACAAGAAGCTTTGTCTAATACTTGGTACCAATGGGCACGGTACACTGTGAGAGAGTTGAATAAAACCGAGTGTGTTTTGTGTGGACGTTCCCCGTTAGCCCGAGTGGTCATAGTTCCCAACCCATATTCATATGAACACTGCGCAACTTTCAATAGGCATTTCTGTAATCTGACCAAGAGTGAGAGACCATTCTGCCCAGCAGTATGTTTAAGTCATCTTAGTAATTCTGAATATCGGCAAATTAATAGGAGTCCGAGGGCTAGCCACTGCAAGGGCCTCGATGCGAACCTGAAGTTAGTGGACACAGAAATCCCCAGTAATTACATTATTAATTGGACTGAGACTTATGAGTGTTATAATAGGACTGATGGAGGATTAAGATTAGGATACTTCCAAGGTAAATGCGGGATAACTTTCCATTATGACACCACATGGGATGGACATACTCCAACGAGACCAGTTTATAAAGCAGCGGGCACCACCTCAGACAACAGAACGATGCTGACGCCACAACAGAGTTGTGAAGCTCAAACTTGGGTTCTGCCTTCTATGAGCGCCATCATCAATCAGGTAGAAGTAGTAGCAGATTTCTATTGGATCTGTGGAGGCACTCAGCTCAGACCTGTGTTACCTTTGGTTTGGACAGGGATCTGTGCAAGGGTGAAAGCGATTCAAAAGGTGTCAGTCGTTGGGCTAGACGGAAGCCCGGTAGAGCGAAAAACTGTAATACCCATAAGACAGAAGAGGTCTTACGAATCAGATCCTGAGGTTACTTTAGATGCTATTGGACAACCAAGGGGTATTCCAGAACAGTATAAAGCTAGAAGTGAAGTATTAGTTGGATTTGAATCTATTTGCATTTGGATCACAATAAACAAAAATGTAGAGTGGATTAACTACATATACTATAATCAGCAGAGATTTATTAACTACACAAATGATGCACTGCAGGCTTTGGGTGAACAGCTGAGTGCAACAAGTAAAATGACGTGGCAAAATAGGCAGGTATTGGATTGGCTATTAGCAGAAAAAGGCGGTGTATGCGTAATGTTTGGAGAACACTGCTGCACTTATATACCAAATAATACGGCACCAGGAGGGTCATTCTCAGAAGCAATGATAAAAATACAAAATTTAAAGTCGGAAGTAAAGATGAACGCAGGGAAGGATGCTCACATTGGAGAATGGTTCGCTAAATGGTTTGGGTCATGGGGGGCAATGCTCACCAAAATAGGAATAGTGTTAGCCGTTTGCTTAGTAGTATTGGCATTAATAACTTGTTGTGTGATTCCTATCATAAGATTTGTGGTGACCAGAATGGTCACTAATGCAGTAGCTACCCAAATGTATATGACAAAAAGTCAGGATGTGTCATTCGCTTCCACTTTGNTTTTTATTTCATGACGAACTTTAAATTTTCATTTAAATTTTCATTTAAAAATAGGGGTAGCGGTGGCCTAGTGGTTAGGGAGGTGGCCCAGCATCGGAAGATTGTGGGTTTGATTCCCTCCCCAGTGGGTTGCCCTGAGGTACCCTTGAGCAAGGTACCGTCCCGGTCACTGCTCCCCGGGAGCTTTCAATAGCTGCCCACTGCTGCATGTTTGTGTATGGGTTAAATGCAGAGGTCCAATTTCGTTGTGGTTTACTGTGTGCTGTGCTGTGACCTCGCAATGACAAGGGTTGTCACTTTCACTTTCAACTGGACTGTGTTTCTGTTTACACCATGGATTTCAGCTCTGCTCTGTCATTCTACATGTACCGTTCATTTAGTCATTATGGAAACATTCATGAAGAAGAAGAAGAACTGTGAAGTTCATTTTACCACTTTTATCTTTTCTATGATATTTAGGTTTTCACTGTTAAATAGTATTACATTTACTGAAGAATTCATACCCACTTTTTTAGGGCACAAAGTTTAGGACTCGGGACCGACTGTCCTCGGCTTGTCTGTATGGAGCTTGGGTTTTAAGACTTCCATCCATCCATCCATCCCTAAGTACCCTGCCACTAGACCACTGCCACCCTGCAAATCAAATGAGCATGAAAGTTTAACCTGCAACCAGGTTCCCTTCACCAACATGTCCATTAAAGTCTGCACCAATCTCCGCTCTCTCTACCCTTATTACACTCTCTATCTCTCTAATCTCTTCCAAACTCACTGCCAACATGTGGGGCATCAGCACTAACCATTCATTATCACAACTTCAACTTCCAGTTTCAGCTTCAGTAGAATTTCCACCAACACCCTGTAGACTAACCGCTGGTTGTTGTTAACCCGGTCCTCGACTGATCCCGTGTGGTTGTTCACATCTTGATTTGGCAACAGTTTTACACCAGATGCCCTTCCTGACGTAATTCCCCATTGATCCGGTACTGGGACTGGCATGAAGTAATACACTGGCTTGTGCATCCCAAGTGACTGGGTTACCATTTGTTCCTTCTTACTTTTCCACATTGTAGAAGTTTCTGCACAATCTTCCTTTATTTTAATGTTGGAATTAAAAATGTGTAGTGAAAATGTAAGGACACCAGCGATACTCTGTCTGAGAGCTGATAGTTGA
>JABMDN010014676.1:0-10218 GCA_017165825.1 Hepsetus odoe
GCCCTGCGGTTCATCTCCTTGTACACCTGTCTACTTTCTTCATCTCTCTGACTGTCCCATGTCTTCTTTGCCTCCCTCTTCTTTTGAATACACTCCTGGACTTCTTGGTTCCACCACCAGGTTTCCTTATCCTCTTTCTTCCTTCCAGATGTCACACCAAGTACATTTCTAGCCGTCTGCCTGATCACTTCTGCAGTAGTTTCCCAGCAATCCGGTAGCTCTTCGACACCTCCCAGTGCTCGTGTTAACTCCTGCCTGAATTCCACCTTGCAGTCCTCCTCCTTCAGCTTCCACCACTTGATCCTCAACTCTGCCCTCACTTTCCTCCTCTTCTTGACCTCCAAGGTCATCCTACAGACCACCATCCTATGCTGTTTAGCTACACTCTCCCCTGTCACTACTTTGCAGTCACTGATCTCTTTCAAACTGACACTCCTGCAAAGAATATAATAATATAATAAAGAATATAATCTTCCTCCACTCTTATACGTCACCCTGTGCTCCTCCCTCTTCTTAAAATAAGTATTAACTACAGCCATTTCCATCCTTTTTGCAAAATCTACAACCATCTGACCTTCAGCATTCCTCTCCTTGACACCATGCCTACCCATCACCTCCTCATCACCTCTGTTCCCTTCACCAAAATGACCATTAAAATCTGCACCAATCACCACTCTCTCTCCCCTGGGTACACTCTCTATCACTTCATCTAACTCACTCCAGAATTTTTCCTTCTCTTTCATCTTACAACCAACTTGTGGAGCATAAGCACTAACAACATTCAACTTCCATTCAACACCTTCAACTTCCAGCTTCAAACTCATCACCCTCCCTGACACCCTCTTTACTTCCAAAACACTCTCCACATACTCTTCCTTCAGGATAACACCTACTCCATTCCTCCTTCTATCCACACCATGGTAGAACAGTTTAAACCCCCCTCCAATACACCTGGCCTTACTACCCTTCCATCTAGTCTCTTGCACACACAAAATGTCAACCTTCCTTCTCTCCATCATATCAGCTAATTCTCTACCTTTACCAGTCATGCTGCCAACATTCAAAGTCCCTACCCTCACTTCCACTCTCCTCTCCTTCTTTCTCTCCTTCTCCCTCTGGACATGCCTTCCTCCTCTTCTTCTTCTTCTTCTTTGGCCAACAGTAGTCCAATTTCCACCAGCACCCTGTAGGCTAACAGCACTGATGGCGGTCGTTGTTAACCCGGGCCTCGACCGATCCGGTATGGAATTCTGTATCGTTGTCCGCATATTGATTTGGCAAAGTTTTACACCGGATGCCCTTCCTGACGTAACCCTCCACTTTTACCCGGGCTTGGGACCGGCACGAAGAAATACACTGGCTTGTGCATCCCTAGTGGCTGGGTTGTTAAAGTAAATAAATAAGCAACACTATATTTTGAAGACAGTAAGAAGTATACTGCAATACAAGTTTGAGTCAGATATATTTTTGTATATTTATACATAATGCAGAATGTTAGATTAAAAGTAAATAATACAATTACACATTTAAAACAAATTTTCCACATTGAAGAAATTTGTACTTTCACAACACAACACACACTGAATATCATTCAATGTCAATCTGTCATATAGTTTGTAAAAACCGTTGAGAAATGGGGACCAAGGCAGAGCTGAAAGAAGTAGAGAGCTTTGTGGTTGCATAGACATTACCAGTTTGTAGTGGAATAAACATAATTGTTTTGCCTGAATATGTTACATTTTTTGAGCTGTATAAATGCAACTTGATATTTTGCAAAGGAAATCTTATTTGTTCTTTCTTAAGCCACTTCAATCCTGAATTTTGTCTCAGATCTGATATTTATTTAAGCAACCCATAAAGATGTTTAACTAATACTGTTTGATCTTTGCAGTTTGTCAGATCTATGTGTTGTAGGTGATATCGCAGACACAAAATTAGCCACTGCTGCCACTGCCAGTAGTGTTGCTCAGTAGTGTTTAATATCAGTACTAGTATTAGTAGTAGTAGTACTATGAACAATGGTTGACATTTTTGACTTTCCAAACAATAAAAGTCTAATTCCAGTGAAAAATGCCACGACAGTGTAAAATCAGCACTACATGATGGCTCTGGGCTGGAACAACATTCAAGGTTAATAAAGTAGGGAAAGAGGTTTCCTATAAAAAAAGAGTAAAGAGACAATAAAAAGGCTACCATCACACATGTAGCTCATTTGTTGGTATGAGCAGTTTGTGTGGGTGGTGCATAGGAATACAACACTACCCGGACTGTGCCTGGATCACTCAGCCTGTTTAGAGCTTGTATTGATGTTTTGGAATATGTGCTCTGCTTTTGCACCCTGCAGAGTGATAAGTGACTATGTAGTGTATGGGAGCAAAATTACTTTATTTTATGAATCTGAAATAGGACTTCTTGGTGTCTGAATCATATGTCAGGATTTTGTTGATATTTACTGATCTCTTTTTGTTGAAAAGAAATTGAAGTGAAAGCATGGATAAACAAAGCACAGCAAACGATGAATCTCAATGAATTGCATTCTCTGCAATTTTGTAAATATTTTAATATATCTTTTCATGGGACAACACTGAAGATATGACACTTTGATACAATGTAAAGTAGCCAGTGTACAGCTTGTATAACAGTGTAAATTTGCTGTCCCCTCAAAATAACTCAACACACAGCCATTAATGTCTAAACCACTGGAAACAAAGTGAGTACACCCCTTAGTGAAAAATGAACAATGAAAAAATTGTGCCCAAAGTGTCAATATTTTGTATGGCCACTATTACTTTCCAGCACTGCCTTAACTCTCTTGGGTATGGAGTTCACTAGAGCTTCACAGGTTGCCACTGGAATCCTCTTCCACTCCTCCATGACGACATCACGGACCTGGTGAATGTTAGAGCCTTCTGTCTGAGGATGCCCCACAGATGCTCAATACAGTTTAGGTCTGGAGACATGCTTGGCCAGTCCAGCACCTTTACCCTTAGTATCTTTAGCAAGGCAGTGGTCGTCTTGGAGGTATGTTTGGGGTCTTTATCATGCTTGAATACTGCCCTGCGGCCAAGTTTCTGAAGGGAGGGGATTCAACAAAGAATGCTTTCAAAAATGGAAGTGTTAATCCTTTATTATCATCAATCAACAAAATGCAGTGAATGAACAAAAGAGAAATCTAAATCAAATCAATATTTGGTGTGACCACCCTTTGCCTTCAAAACAGCCTACATTCCTCTAGGTACACTTGCACACAGGAACTCGGCTGGTATGTTGTTCCAAACATGACTGTGTTTCAACCTACGTGTGACACTGATGATCATTAGCACCAGTTAGGTAAAATTGGTTGATCATACACCTGACTATAATCCTACAAAATCCCTGACTTTGTGCAAGTGTACCTATAAGAATTGATGCTGGTTTGAAGGCAAAAGGTAGTAACACCAAATATTGATTTGATTTAGATTTTTCTTTTGTTCGCTCAATTTGCATTTTGAAAATTGATAAAAATAAACAATCATTATTTATATTTCTGTAAACATTCTTTGTTTACAGCATTTTTTCACACCACAAAACATTTGCACAGTACTGTATATTATGGGTAAAGCGAAGTGCTGAAAAAGCCTGAGAGATCTTGGACAGATATTGTGCGGACCCATGGCTGGTAGCTCTTGGTGAATACTGACTCTGAGTAAAGTGTGGATTGATGAATCTGATTTTCTTCTGACATTTCTGAGGGGTTGTTGATGGTGGGTCCAATAGGCCACTAGGATATATGGCAGCTGGGAGGAGTGAAATATCATATTGACATTTACTGTTTGTTTGAGGACGAAATAGGAACGGTATTCCTGTGCTAAGTGAATGTGTGTCTCTGTCTTAAGATAAACTCTTGTGGCAGTTGCATTGTGAGATCAGCTGGACATTTCTGTCACAATAGGCCGGACTGCAGAGTTGTACAGTTTCATTAGGTACTGAGTGATTAATTATTGTACTTTAAAGTGTTTCTGTAAAGAACTGATAGGAGTATAACTTGTGTGTGTGTGTATATACATGTATTGCAGCTGCCAAAAAAGGAGAAAAAAAAGAGAGAAAAAGAAGTGTGAATCTAGTGTGTGTTTTACTGAGAGAGAGTGGAGGCTACTGTGTGTGTGAGTGTGTGTGTGTGTGTGTGTGTGTGTGTGTGTGTGTGTGTGTGTAACTGCAGCAGTTCTGTGAGAGTGTAGAGGTTTGAGTTATTGTCAGTGTGAGAAGAGTTAAAGAAAAAGTGGTAAAAGTACATTAGAAGGGACAAGTTTTGTGAAGTAGCAGACTAGAAAATTGGATCAATGCCCAGAAAACTTTGAGAAAAAGCGAGTTGCTAATTCTAAAAGTATAAAGTAAATTTAAGATAAAGCATTAATTAAACATTATTAAATACATTATAAATGAAATAATTGATCAATAGGATTAAAAAGAAAGGATGATTAGGAAATCTAAGGTGAAGACTCCTGTAGAGAAGATGTGTGAAAAGATCCCATTGATAAAAGATAAAATCCGGAACATAAGTCAAAAGTGGGCTAAGCGTACCAAGAATTTAAACACTAAATGGCCAGAAGAAGGCACATATAATGTAGGACTTTGTGAAGCTCTGGAAGTCCTCATCCAGAACTACAAACAAAAGGATAAATCCAGTAAATGACAGGTGAAATGACAGGATGAATTAGAAGCTTTAAAATTATTCAAGAAAGAAGGAGAGGCATATTTCCAAAAAGTTAAAAGAGCGAGACAAGAGATTAAAAAGAGAGAAGAGAAAACAGAGAAAATGATGGGGATGTGTAATACTCTTCCTCCTTATGTAGGACGATGTCATGTCATTGAAAGAAAGTTTGATATTTCTGGACAAGTAACTGTTACAGATGATAAGATGAAACCAGAACCGGAAGATGATGTCACAGCTTTGGAAGACTAGAAGGAAATCTCAGAGGATGACGAGAGAACACCCCTACTCCCATGGATCCTTCGCAAAGGTGAAGAGCCTTAGTACACAGGGAAAGTGAGAGAGTGTAGGCAGCGGAGAGGTGAGGCAATATACCCAGATCAGACTAAATTACAGCAGGAGTGGAGAAGTGCAGTACAAGAGAGTGAAGAGGTAGCAATGAGAGAGAGGAAGTCAGAGGTAAGGTCAGTGAAAGCTGATAAAGAAGGAGCTGATCAGACAGAATGGGTAGACAGTAATGATGAAGGAGTGTTGGAAGAGATCATGACAAAAGTAGGCATGGAACATCATGCTGTGGTTACAACTTGTGATGGTGTGGAGTTTAATCCATATCGTAATAATTTATGGGATGTAATGAGGGAAGTTTATCCAAGAAAATTGGACCTGAGGACACTGAAGGAAGAACCAATAGAAAAGACTGAAAATCCCTCTGCTTATGTATATCATATGAAAAAGATGTGGAGAGCAGAAGCAGGAAGTGACCCAGACCAAGAGAACCTCATGAAAGTGGTCTTTCGCACATTGGTCCTGGATGGTCTTCCAGAAAATGTCAAAAGTAAACTGGAAGATGTAGTGGGACTGATGAAAAAAACTTTTGATGTGCTTCATGCTGTGGACAAATACAGACAGACAGAGAAGAGAGCCAAAGAACAAGAAAGAGAAGTGCTGAGAAAGGTGGCACAGTTCCAACTAGGAGAACTCACAGGAAAAGTTAAGAAAAAAGGGGCACTTAAGCTGCAGTTGTGGAAGAGAGGACTGTACCGGCATCTCAAATGCCAGTGACACAAAATCCTGCATCGCCTGTGAGTCAGAAAATGAATGGGGTCCAACAACCATCACAGTCAACAAATCCCTCAATCCCAGTCATCAATGTGTATGCACAGCCTGGTGGAGGTGGACCAAACAGTCAGAAATTCAAAGGCATGGACCAAAACAAAATTCTGACCCAGTGAAATACTGGGGTGGACAAAATGGATGCTAGAGAGACCCAGAGAGTCCTACAGGGGAGGGTCAGCAAGTAGAGGAGCTGATAAGGAACCAATGCTGCAGGTTCAGGTAAACGGCAAAACTACACCCATGATCCCATGATGGTAGACACTGGAGCTTGTTACACATACCTAAATTCAAATTATGCCATTAACCTCCCAAGGTCAGGAAAGTGCCGCTAATACCAGTAACTGCTCCAGTTCAATTAACAGTACAGGGGAAAACAATTAATTTACCTATTTTAATCTCAGAACTAATTCTAGTTAGTTAAGTAAATTTACTTGGAAAAAATGCTTTGTGCCAGTTACCATATATCATTTGGGGAACCCTGCAAGATATGCAGTGGTGAGAAAGGAAGGCATTAACTGAACCTTTTAAATTGGCAAAAGGAAAGTGTGTTAATGTTTTTACTGATTCAGCGTATGCTCATGGAGTATGCTCATGGTGTAACTCATGGAGTTACACATTTGTTTGGAGCAGTATGGAAACAGCGAGGATTTAAGAAGACTGCTGGTACTCCAATACAACATTTGCAGCAAATATTGGATTTCATTGGAGTGCTATGATGCTGCCAAGAAGACTTGCAATCGTTAAACATTAGGCACATAAAAAAGGAAATGATTACGTGATGAAGGGAAACAACTTAACTCATGAGGCAGCTAAAAAGGCTTCAAAGTGTGAGGATCCTGTGATGACACCACTTGGTAGAGATATAGAGTGAGGCAACATTGTATGAAAAGACTATGTGGAGTAACAAAGAAGCTAAACAAGATGGAAATGGACTTCATGAAGAAATCATGAAGGGTTGTTGGTTGTTCCAAATACTTTACTAACAATACTAATCACTAATGCTATGGACTGGATCATTGCGCAAGAGGAGAAGTGGTGAGAAAAATAAAGAAACAGGGATTTTGATCTCCATATTTACAGGCAACGGCTGATGACTTATTGAACAGATGTGATGTTTGTGCTCAAAATAATGTGAGGAAGGGGATCACTACCCCAATTGGACACATACCGGTACCTACAGGACCATTTCAACATGTGGCAATTGACCATGTGGATATGATTAAAAGGCTTAGAGGATACAAATACATGCTTGTGGTCATTGACAGATTTAGATGGGTGGAAGCAACTCCATCCAAAGATCTAGGTGCTTGTCATGTTGCGGGGAAAAAAGGAGAAGTGCACGGTGGCGATCTTGGGGGTTTTATTTGATAAACAAACTCCGTAGTGATGCAAACAAACAAGGGTGAACCACAACAATGAACAGGCAAGTCTGGGTCGGTCTGGAACTCCTTAAATACTAAGCTGGTCATGTGTGAGCGATTGGGTTGTGATGATAATTGGGTGTGCTGGAAAACACGGTCAGAATTCCGGTGACCGGGACAGAGGCATGTGGCGAACCGTGACAGTGCTGGAACTGTTATAAAATTTTTGGAATTCCATTGCAGATAGGTTAAGACAATGGATCAGCTTTTATACAACAGCCTGTTAAAGTGTTACAGTAATTGAGAATCAGACAATGATTGGGATGTTTTTATCACATCCCAGTCTCAGGGGATGGTGGAAAGAATTAATGGGACCCTAAAAGCAATGATAAATAAAATGTGTGTCCTTAATTGGATGGATGCACTACCCTTGGCACTGATGCATTACCAAATGCAGGCTAATAGATCTACACATCTGATTCCACATCAGATGCTTACTGGTAGACACATGCCTATACCTCACCTGATAGAGCCCTATCAGGGACCTCCTCTGGAACAATTGGAAGCAGAGCTGAGACTATATATAAGACAACTAACTGCTATATGTAGAGCTACTTATCAACAGGAGCAAAGGAGGAGCCAGTGAATCCACTGAGACCAGGAGACCAGGTGTACATAAGAGTTTTTAGAAGAAAGTGGAATGAACCAAGACGAACTGGTCCTCATAAGGCGGTAAGTGTGACACCCACAGCAATACAAGTGGAAAATAGTACTATCTGGTATCACCTTAACAACTGGACTCGAGTTCCCAGAAACCTGTTGCCTAGAACAGAGCCAGATGACGCTAGTAATGATGATGAGTTATCAACAGGAAGAGAAGAGCACCAAGAAGGCAATCAGGAGATCCCTGGATCGGGACAGGAGGGTGGTACCCATCCCGCTCCAAGTGTGCCACTAGCCAGGACAACCACGTCAGAGAGTCAAGAGAGGGCATCTCACCAAGAGACCAATAGGCCACAGCAATGCACGTTGGAGATTCATCCTCTGCATTTTACCCATACACACACGTGCAGCAGTGGGCAGCTATTGAAAGCGCCCGGGGAGCAGTGACGGGGACAGTACCTTGCTCAAGGGTACTTCAGGGCAACCCACTGGGGAGGGAATCGAACCCACAATCTTTCAATCCAGGGGCAACTCCCTAACCACTAGGCCACTGCTGCCCCAAAAAAAATATTTCTGCATATCTGAAAGTGAAAGTGACAACCCTTGTCATTGCGAGGTCACAGCACAGCAGACAGTGAACCACAACGAAATTGGACCTCTGCATTTAACCCATGCACACTCAAACCCATGCAGTAGTGGTTAAAGGTTAAATGATATTTACCTTGGCTATGAGAGGAAAAATTGGTGTAAAATAACCAGTGGGCTGGAATAATGTAAATGTCCAATTTGATTCAGTGTGTAGCGTATGGTCTGAGCACTGACAGGCTGACAACCTCTGCAGCAATGCTGGCACACTTATGCTTCTATTTTCAAAAGACAACCTCTGGATATGACGCTGAGCATGTGCAGTAAACTTCTTTGGTCTACCATGGGGAGGCCTGTTCTGAGTGGACCCTGTCCTGTTAAACCACTGTATGGTCTTGGCCACCATGCTGCAGCTCAGTTTCAGGGTGTTGGCAATCTTCTAATAACCTTTTTTTTTTTCAGATCCTCAGAGAGTTCTTTGCCATGAGGTGCCATGTAGAACTTCCAGTGACCAGTATGAGACAGTGTGAGAGCGATAACACCCAATTTAACACACCTGCTCCCCATTCACACCTGAGACCTTGTAACACTAACAAGTCACATGACACCAGGGAGGAAAAATGGCTAACTGGGCACAATGTGGATATTTTTCACTTAGGGGTGTAGTCACTTTTGTTGCCAGTGGTTTAGACATTAATGGCTATGTGTTGAGTTATTTTGAGGGGACAGCAATTTTACACTGTTATACAAGCTGTACACTGACTACTTTAGATTGTATCAAAGTGTAATATCTTCAGTGTTGTCCCATGAAAAGATATAATAAAATATTTACAAAATTGTTAGGGGTGTACTCACTTTTGTGAGATACTGTATGTCCAGTGCCCGGGAAGCACTGATGGGGATGGTACCTTGCTCAAGGGTACCTCAGGGCACCCTACTGATCCAGGATTAAAACCCACAACCTTCTGGTCCTGGGTCCTAGTCCCTAAACATTAGGCCACCACTGCCCCTTTGCTGGGTTTTACTTCCAATGTCAGCATTTGGCCACAAGTGCTCCATTGCTGGCAGTTCACATTTCACTCAATGATCCTCCTCCTGTCATCCTGTCATTCCTCCATCTGGAAACCTCAGAGTAGAGCTAAAATTAGCCAATGGCCAGTGTGTCACAAAGGACTAGTTCTTGACCTTGTCATGATGTTGGGTCCCTGAGCAAGACCTGAGCCAGGGGAACTGTCCCTGTAATTAGGACATGTAAGTCGCTCTGGATAAGAGCTTCAGCTAAATGCTGTAAATGTTTATGGATCCTTCCTCAGTGACTCCTTGGCAAGAGGCAATAAATCCATTCTTTCTCTTACCAAAGGTCCCTAAACCAAGTTAATATTACAACAAACAAAACAAAACAAACAAGAACACGCTAATCAATACACAGAATCCAGCTCAACAATTAAGTAAAAAGGCAAGTAGAAAGTTAATCAGGGATACAAAGTGAGGGAACATGTTTTTAGAAAGGTTTAAATTGTATGAAACCTCCCTGAAAACAGTGCATTAAAAAGCCACAACGCTCCCTCACCAGCTTAAATTTAGGGACAGGCAGCTGACCAGAGGGCATCTAAAGATGTGAGGTGAAAAATTGTGGAAAAATTAGTTTGAAAAGTTAACAAAGAGTGACATCATGAAGAACTTTAAAATTGATTAGCAAGGTTTTGTATTAGATCAGGTAAAGGACTGGGAACCAATGTACCTCACACAATATTGGGCGAATATGAGCAGTCTTTTCTGGCACAGTACTATATATATATATAT